>CM046449.1:51788585-51836356 GCA_025506515.1 Flaveria trinervia | reverse complement strand
AACCAGTGACGACGAACTACACGACATTGATGAAGTTGAGGTTGAAGATATTGCTGCTGAAGAGTACCCTCAGTACGCTGACAACGAGGGTAATGTGGTCCCCAATCTGGGTGAGTCCCTAGTCAGTGATATGTTTGAGGTACTAGACAAGATGGAGCAGGAAGCAGGAAGACCGAAGGAACAGCCCAAGCCTCAAACGATGACGATACATTCGAAAGGCTGAGTGGGCTGAATGTTTTAAAGAAGTCAGAGCCCAACGTGCTGCACCGAAGAGGGATGCTACACCAAGTTCTACAGCGTCAAGAAACATCTTACGGTGTCAGGCAGGATTATAGCATGGGCATATTTTGATGATCTTAACGTTTATGCCGTCAAGAGGAAAAGGGCATAGAGTACTTTAGATTTCCACATGATCTAAAGACTCTACCGGATTTGAGCTCAACCAGCTGGCCAATTGAAGCTGTTGTATGCTGACCCGAGAAAGATGTCAGGCTGGTTTGAGGTTGCCCTAAAGAAAGAGTACCACACCAGGTGGATTAACTTCAGACCTCAACAACCTACAAGGTATATTAGAAGGTGAGATGGATGCCATTACTGGAAAACCAAAGATTGTGTTGAAGTGGAGTCCCTTGCGCACTATGTCGAGAATCCCTCTCAGGGAAATGCCACAGGACTTCACTCCACACTTCAAATAGTGGTACTATGATTGGAGAACTGCTGAAGCTGTCATAGTTCTAAACAAAGGGGATCAAATGGATACTGTCAGGGTATTCGACCCAATGTGGCTAACCAACTTGTCTGCTAATGATGTCTATACATTATACAATTGCCACTGTTCTATGACACACAAGACATTGTACAAGCCCTCCAGTTCCAAAATGTTATACGACTTTGCTTCGCGTTTGATATTCACGCGGGAGTCACACAAGAGGACAAGTACAATAAATATGAGGAGGTAATGAAGAAAACAAGACATTAGAGAGATCTAGGTCCAAGGGGGAGTTTGTTGATACATGTTTGTCCCTAGATCATGATATGTGATGTAATAGATCTTGTTTGGTATGATTAATGAACTAATATTGATAGTCTGTTGGTTATAATTTTAATAGTTCATTAATGAGTCGTGACTGAATTGATTGGTTTATGATTACTTGAATGATTACATATAATATATGTTAATTAATTAGAACATTCAAATTTAACTTATGAAGTTCTCATGCGAATGGCTCATGCGAATGAACCATAAGCATGAAGAACTTCACACGATTGACTCAGTCGCACGACTGAACCAGGAGACTGGATCAGTCGTACGACTGTAACATAAGATTCGCTCAGTCGCACGACTGAACACTCAGTCGTACGAATGAATCAACCGCATGGTTCAATCGCACGACTGAACCAACTAATGGTTCAGTCGCACGATTGAATAGTGCCAACCTATAAATACAACTCAATTCGTGAAAAACAAGGACACTCGATCAAGTACGATTCCAGACGAACCCTAGCCGTCCAGAAACCTTCCAAATCGTTCTCCAAGTTCATAGAACACATTAGATCGATTCCTTATCGATTTCTAACGTTAGTTTCAATCCTTGATTGATTCTTCGTGTGTTCTCACTGATTGGATCGCCAATCAAATAGGATTCCGCACTATTTGATCTGGTTACACGTGATCTCTAGGTATTTCCGTCAAATACCAGGTCCTAACACTATCCACCATGTCCATACACCTAATTTCTAAACTGAAGAAGTTCTTCTTGCATGGCACTCACCCATGCCTCATAGTTTAGTGCTTCACTGACATATTTTGCTCAATTGAGACATAAAATATCGATACACACCACGTGAAGATACCCCTTTTCCATTACCGAGGCATAATCAGCTGAGTATAGCTGATTTTCCGTCTGAACTCCTAATCTTACATCCCCAATGACATTGTCTAGAGGATGGTAAACATTTAAGCGTGATCAAAGAGTGGTGGAACCACTACCTCATTATCTAGATTGTGAATAGCAGTTCGGTAGTTGAGGGCAGTGGGAGTGTGAGGTTCCGAAATGTCAGAGGCATCAACATCAAATGCTTGTGTACTTGCAGTAGTAGGAACCTGTTCCTCCTAATCCACCTGATCATTCTTCATGTCTTCATCATTAGAAGAAGAGTCACTTACTTCCAGTGCTCCCCCTGAATGACTGGAAGACTCACCTTGTGAACCTAATGTTGTTGAGTCTTGTGACAGTGTGTTTAAGACATCATACATCATTTTGGTTGCTAACTCATCTTTAGGAGGGGAGAGAAGGATGTTGAAGGACTTAAAGAATCCATCATAATCAAAGAAGAATGCAGGTCCTTTGCTAGCAGGGGGTGGTGTATCTCTGAACGTCGATGTTGCACCACACTTCTACTTGACCCGTTGAGTTGTTGTAAACTCTCTTATTTGGTATGTTGTATCCTAGAAAAATTCCTTCTTCAGCCTTCTCGCTGAACTTCCTTGACTGAATTTTCTTCAGAAGAGTACATGGTGCTCCAAACGGTTCGAGGTACTCTAGATTAGGTTTACGTAATTGTAGTAACTCGTAACACGTTTTACCATGATGCTTGACCACCAAGACTCGATTTTGGGTGTAACATGCCTTGGTAACTGCCTCATTCCAGAATTTAATTGGCAGTTTCGAGTCTGCTAGCATCGTCTGGGCTGTCTCTATCAAGTTGCGATTCTTTCTCTCAGGAACTCCGTTCATTTGAGGAGTGTAGGGAGATATGAACCGGTGCACAATTCCTTTTCCTTTGTAGAATGCCTCCATCCATTAGTTCTTGTACTCGGTATCGTTGTCTGAGCGAACTTGTCGTACCTTCAGCTTGTAGAGTGACTCCAATGTAGTTATCAGCTTTTTGAATGATTCAAATGTCTCTGATTGGATTTCAAAAACATCACCCAAGAGAATCTTAAGTAATCATCCATAACTACATAGTAGTACTCGCCGGTGATGCTCCTTGTACTAAATGTACCAAACAGATCCATGTGAAGAAGCTCAATGGTAACTTATGGAATTAACTTTCTTAGCCTTATGAGCCTTCCTGATCTATTTTCCTTTCTTACAAGCGATAAAGAAATCTAGTAATTGGAAGTTTTTAACATTTACTCCACGCACTAGATCATTTTAGATCAAGTGATTCATCTTCCGGGGATTTATGTGTCCCATTCTCCTATGCCAGGAGATGGAGTCTTCTCTGTTGCCTTTGACAAGAAGCATTGTACTTGATGATTAGTTGTGGAGGCCTTTGATAGATCCAAGACATATAAATCATTATATCTTGAAGCTGACATTAAGACTTGGTCCTCCGGGATTACATAATCCTTCTTCAACACATAACACTTCTTGTTGTCAAAGACTACCTTAAAGCCTTTGTCATAGATTTTAGATACAGAAAGTAAGTTATTTTGAAGTTGTTAAACATAGTTACCTTGTCAAACTTCACTTTATGGTTTCCCACTACCCCTTGAGCTGTAATGTAACCTCCTTTATTTCCAGCAAATGAAACGTGCCCTCCTTAATTTGTTTGACATTTGAAAGGAGAGACAGGTTCCCAGTCATGTGCCTTGATGCTCCGCTATCAAAAATCCACGTATTGTAGAAGCACTATATCGGACACCCTGCACATTTAAAGGAAATGATTAGTTTAGGTTAGGGACCCAAGCCTTGACTGGCTTGGGTGACCTAGAGGCATCACACATCATAAATTATACCACTATCCATTTGAGGGTGAGGCCAGATCTATTTTCTTCTTATTCTCATTATCCGAAACTTCCTTGTTTTTCTTTCCATAGGCCAGTTTTGTGTAAGGCCTGTTTGTGATACACAGACGACTGGCTGATGGTTTGAACTTTATGTTCACTAGTTCTTTTTGGTGGAGTAATAGAGCTCCATTTCGAAGAACTTGGTTTAGTTTCATGAAGTTCAATTTTTTTCTTTGGTCTCTGATAGTAAGGACAATGAGAAGCGATGTGTCCATACTTTCCACAGGTATAGCATGACCTACTTTCAACGTGTTGGTGGAACTATTTCTGTGGGGAAGTGTATGACACATGTGTAACTTTAGGTTGTTTGAGTTTTGACACTTCTGGTTTAGATGTTTTAGCTTCTTTAACAAAATTCATTGTTTGAACATTTTGAACATCTTTACCCTTTTGTTTATTTGGACTAAGACATGGTGCACATGGTTGATTAACTTGTTTGGTGTCTTTGGGTTCAGACTTAGATATGGTAGACCCTGACTTCACCTTAACCTTTTCAAATTGCTCATCCAAGTTAACAATAGGCATCTTACCTTTAGATTTTAAAGTGGCCTCCTATTGTTTAGTGCTAGATTCCATCGATTTAATCGTGGAATCTGGATCAATAACTAGAGGAGTGGACACCACATGATCCTTGACAGGGTTGTTATTTACTGGTCTACATTTAGCATTTAACACTATCTCATGTGGTGGTGGAACCACTTTGTATCCCAACCCCTCCCCATTGTTTCGTTCTCTCACTAAGTGCTGGACTATATAAGAAGAACTTGTCCAATTGTGCAGTTTTTGTTTTAATAAGTTTACTTCGACTTCCAAAACTGCTTTTTCTTTCTTAGTTGCTTCTAGAGAGTTCAAATAGAACTTTATGTCATTTGCTTGGTTAAAAGTAACAACTTCAATATCCCTTAGTTGTTCATTCAAAAGCTCTATTTTCTCTTATAACTATGCTCGTTTTGTTTTAAAATCCGGTTAGCCTCTATGCACAATTGTACGTCATTTACTAAGTTATCATTGTGATCTAATAACCTAGAAAATTTTAAATCTATGCTTTCTATAAATTTATTACATTCATTACAAGCATGATTATTAAAAAGTTGGTATGTGGTACTTACCTGTGAAGACTCAGTTGAGTCAGCCATCAGTGTAGAGTTTGACTTCTCAGTTGCTGGAGATTCTGAAACTGTAGTTTTGAGATCCTCTTCATTTAGGTGAGTGACCACATTAGTAGTATCTTCATGGTCTGACATTACTAGTTCAACTGCTATATCACCTTCACTTGCAATGTCATCATCCAAAACCTTAACATTTGCAATGTTTGACTCATCCGGGGATACAAACTGAAAGGTCCAATCTTGACCTTCGTCATCTTGTGCAATCAAAGCCTTAGGATCTTTGCTTGATGATGCAGCTTCACTCATGGTTTGTCTTTTACGGTTGAATAATGATAAAGGATTACCGTTACCTGTCTTCTTGGGCTTCACACATTCACGTTTGAAGTGCCTCTTTTCTCCATAGTTGAAACACGTAACTTTGGTTTTGTCAAAACCAAAAGTTGTATCCTTTGTGGCTATCAAGTTTTGTCCAGTTTTCTTCACAAACTTCTTTGCTCTACGAACAGTACTTGCCATGCCCACATAATGTCCATTCTTTCCAATTCAGTCTCATCTACCTGCTTGTAATCCTTATCAGCCAAATGGTAGTTTTTGATCTTTCCTGCAACTAGACCATCATAAGAATGAACAGCTGCAGCTAAGAGGTCCATATGCTCCTTTGCAACCTCCACAGTGAGATTCCCAAGATTCTCGGTCTTCAACTTCGTAGCATTTGATTCAGGTACTATATATTGGGTGCTAGATGACCCTGACGTTTCTGACCCTGAGTAGAGGCTTGCGGAGGAGCTGCTGAACTTGACACAAATGCAGTTTGTAGTGGTGCTCCTGAGCCTTTTAAGGTGGAAGTTGAATTATATAGAGACGGGTTCTAATCAAAAGATCCTTTCTGAGACCTGTACTTCATCCTTAGTTCCTCCTCCCTTAGTTTCAGGATGAAGTCGTTTATGTCTAATTTTGCCAGTAAATGTTCTGTCTCAAATCAAACACAAACGAGTCCTACTTCTCTAGTAGACCATCGGCAAAGCTTGATACCTTATCTTCATTGATGTTGTAACCCCATGAGTATGCAACTCACTCATTAAATGGTAGAATCGGTCTATCACATCATCCAAGCTCTCCTTACCCATCGATGAGAAATGATCGAACTCCTTCTTCAAAGCTTTCGTTTTAGAGCTTTTAAAGATGCATTCACGTCGTATCGTTTTTCCAGAGCCTCCCATAATTTCTTTGCCTGTTTATTCTCAGAAATTTGGTGGAATACATCCTTAGGTATCGACTGAGTCAACAGAGCATACACCTTTTTCTCAACATTGTAGTTTACTTTCTGGCTATCAGTCATGCCTCCTAGAGTAAGTTTGACGCCATCAGCACCAACCGGCATACTGTAACCAGTCTCGATTGATTCCCACAGATTGGATCAACACCATTTAGATAAATTTCAAACCTTTGCTTCCATTGTGGGTAATCGTCTAACGTGATAAGCTTAGGCGGCTAATTGTGATTCCCAATCTCATTTCCAGAAGTAACAGGTTCTGGATACATGAGTCCGTACCTGTTGTAAATGCTTAGTACTGATCTTCCATTTCTTTATACATTGAGAGTTAGAACAAAAATGCTTCACTGGTGCGAATGGAGAGATACGATTAAGGTCAATCGCGCGAATGGACTAATGCAGATGAATCAATCGTGCGATTGTGAGTCAATCGTGCGATTGAGCAAGTGCGGATGAACAATGCAAATGGGGTGTCATTCGCACGAATGGATGGGCGACTGAATTCAATCGTGCGTATGGGAGGTGCGATTGAGTTCAGTCGTGTGATTGAGCCAATCGTGCGACTAAGGCTGCTGGATTTGAAAATTCGAAGATTTTTGGTACTTTGACACCAAAATATGATTTTTCACAACCCTAATCAGCCGTAAGCCGAAAAACGTGAACCTTTTGATCTGGAGACATCGAAAACACTGTTTTACTCAAAAAGATGGTGTTTTTGGATGAAAAAACGTGATTTTTACACCAAAACGATCAAATCACACGCAAAATCAAGAGCCAAAGCTCTGATACCACTTGTTAGGACTATGTACGTATGGAGTACTAACTGATTATGCATGTATACCAACTCAAATAGTGTGGAATCCTATTTGATTGGCGATCCAATCTGGGAGAACACAGATCAGATCAATCTAACGATTAATGAAACGTTTTGAATGATTAGAACATGATCAACTGTGATCTATGAACTTGGAACAGGTGTTAGATCAAGAAGAAGGCTGGTGCAACCAAAACCAAATCACTTAGATAATTTTTGGTGCTACATGCAAAGGCTTCCAAAGCTTAGCATGGAACTTCCAAAGGTTGTAGAGTTCTTCCGAAGACAAAGTGAAAGATCAACTTCCGAAGACAGAATTCTACTTTCGAAGTTAAGAGCATGCTTCCGAAGATCAAGTCTTAGAAGAGCAATCAGAAGACTACTTCTGAAGTATGAAGGAAAGAAGAAGTTCCCAAGAATTAGAAGAAGCAGCCTCTTCAAAGTAGGAAGTACTTATTCTTCAGAAGCCACTTAACCTTCGGAAGACACTGCTATGAACAGTGGACATAAGTATGGTCTCTGACACTCCGCTGCAGACCTCTGATACTGTATGGTGTTTTCTCAAAGAGCCATGCAGTTGACCATACTTTATTCCACTGTTTACCTTTTTATGATAGTACATATTACCAACTTTAGTTGTGACAAAAGATAAGTCAGGGACATGTCCTGACTACCAAATCTCGAATAAGACTTTATCCAAGATACCTTAAACTATAATCTTGTAGTATAGGCTTTAGTTATAGGATCCTAGCTGGTATCAAAGTATATCTGGTTGTAGGTAGTATTATATATAGGTTCTCATTGTAACTCATTCCACACTGCTTGTAAGAGTCTTGTAATACTTGAGTTGAGAAGCAATATATAAAAGTACCTTGAAAATTACTTCTTGTATTCCTTATTACTTGCTATATTGTGATCAACTCTTATTGACTCTATCTTTATCTGAGTGTTGTTCTAAGTGAGTTTGAGAGAAAAGCTAAGTGTTAAGTGACCTTAACCGATCCTGCAATTGGTATCAGAGCTTCTCAGGCTCTTGGTTACATGATCTAACCATCCAAATCAACTTGTTTTTCACTCCTCCCTACAACTCACTCACTCAAAATGGCCCTTAATAAGTCCGAGGTAGAGATGGGAACCATGACAAAGGCTCCTATCATTACTCCTGAGAATTTCAGGTCTTGGAGCAACAGAATGGAAGGCTTCATCAGATACCAAGACAGCAAGATGTGGAACTCCATTGTTAATGGCCCGTATAAGCCAAAGGTGGCATCACCTGGTGGAAACGGTGCCATGATAGAAAAGGATGTTGAGGATTACTCTGATGAAGACAGAAAGAAGATGGACATCAACAGCAATGTTATGACCATTCTTATGACTGCAATACTGAACTCCATCATGGTGTGGTTCGAGCATTGCAAGACTGCCCAAGAATTGTTTGATGCACTTGCTCAGATTTATTCAAGCTCCACGACTCGAAGAAGGATTCACTGAAGCAGCAGTTTGAGAACTTTACTTACATTGCTGGAGAGACCCTCAGCCAGTAGTACTTTAGGTACATGGATCTTATCTCCTCTATTCAATCTGTGAAGATCACTCCCGAACTTAGAGATCTTACTAGAAAGTTCATGAGTGCTCTTCCAAACGAGTGGACATTCTACTGTGTCTCTATCAAGAGGATAGAGAACTTAAACACTCTTACCATGACTGAACTCTATGGCATCCTTGATGGATATCGCCTAGAGATGGAGAGTAAGAAGGGCCACCAAACAAGCAGACCCATGAGTCTTCCTACTAGCAACGCTTTAGTGGTTGGTGAAGGCTCATTACCCACACAACCTCAGCATTACCTAACCTACCAGCAGCCATGCTGCTCTTGGACCGTACATCACTTTCCCTAAGACTCCAAGGTCTCAACAGGCTCAACACAATTCCTTTCAGGAAAGTTGTGCCTTTGTCTCAGGAAATGGACACTCTGGAGATTTTCAATACTACTTTGATGATCTTGAGTGTTTCAGTCCAGACGATGTAGAGTACGTGGACATTGTCCAACAGATGGATCTTATAACTTATAAAGCGAAGAAGTTCTTTAAGAGAACTGGAAGGCAATTCCCTCAAAACCCAACTACCAGCAAGTTTGGGTTTGACAAGACCAAGGTAAAGTGTTACAACTGTAACCAACTGGGTCATTTTGCAAGGTAATGCAAGGCACCCAAGACCAATCTGGGAACTCCACAGGCCTCCACACATCCCTCAACCTCAAAGCCCGTTGAAAAGCCAACTGAAACAGCTACAATAGCTCAAGATGTTGACTGGAGCTTCATGGTATAGGATGTGACTCCTGCTCAAGCTCTCATCGCTGGAACAGACAATACTCAGGTATAAGAACATCTCTTTATTCCAGCCTGTATAGCTAAAGTTAAACTTTATCAGGACCACAATATGGAAATCAGATCTGATATTGAGTCTTTAAATATTTTAAAATCTTATTTTAAGAGAGCTAAATCTGACTATCAAAAGAAAATTGAGTTAGAAAAAACTGTCTTTTTTAAAACATGAACACACCAACTACAAGACTCAAATCAAAGATCTGATATCCGAATTGTCTGAGGCTCAAGCCCAGCTTGTCAATGCTGAGGCTCAGGCCAGGAAGCATGCTATTTCTGAGCAGAACTTCCAAGCTATTCTTGCATCATCCTCCCATTCCAAACTCTGTTATCAGAACAAAGGAGTGTTGGGAACCAATGAAATTGCTCCACCACACTCCTATGAGTCTATTAGACAACCTAGATATGGTACTGAGGAGCAAGAGATTCCAACTGTTGACCCTTCCTCACTAAAGTTGAAGGATGAAGCAACAATAGTGGTCACCACAAGGAAGGAACATGTAGATATACCCATCTCCTCCTGTGAAGATCAAATTCTAACCACTAAGGCTAGAAGAAGCATAACTAAGCTGCTAGAAGAACTCTCCAGAAGGTGGCTGAGTCCAAGCTAAAGATTGACCCAAAGTAGAAAGGTGTCTTTATCTCAGCTGGATTCCAAGTGTTAGGTACTTCTGATTCAGGAAAGGAATGTAATACCAGCACTCCTGTCCTGCCAAAGGATCAGAACTTGAAGGGAAAAGTTGCTAATAAAGAGAAGAAGCCCAAGAAATAGCAACCCTCACATTCCTAAAAGACTAACATTGCATGCATAATGTGTGGTCTGCAAAACCGCATGGCAAAAGATTGTTACTACAATCATGGAAGCACATATTATGCAAATAATGTTAGACAAGAAGGAGTCAGGGAAGGTTTCACATTTGGACCTTTTCAAATGGTTCAAGTGATGAAGAAGGGAAAGCTAGTTTCAGAAGCAAGGTTGCTTTCGGAAGAAACTCTTTCTTCCGAAGGGAAAATGGCTTCGGAAGCAAAAGCTACCAAGGTTCGGAAGAACAAGAAAACTCCCTTGAAACCATCCCAGGAGAAGACTACTTCGAAAGAAAAGGTGGTGAAGACTTCTTCCGAAAAGAAAGAAGCTTCGAAAGAAGGCCATACTGCAAAAGCTTCAACAAGCTTATCCTCCAAGATCAAGCAAAGGGTGGACTGGAAGATCAAGGAAGATGTTGTAGCCCAAACCGCTTCTTCAAAGACCTCTATTGAACCCTCATGCATATCATTTGGTTCAATTATGTCATTATCTTTAGAAGAACTCAAGAATAGCAAGGCTTGGGCTTCCAAACAAAACTAACAATCACATCTTATGTGTAGGGACATCCATATGATAAGAACAACAATGTCTGGATTGTGGATAGTGGATGCTCCAGGCACATGACAGGGAACAGATCTCTCCTTCAACAGTTTCAACACTATGTTGAGGTCCTGTCCAATTTGGAGGTGAGGCCGGAGGATATATTTCTGGTAGAGGGAGTATATCCAATGGTAAATTAAAAGTTGATAAAGTTCACTTTGTCAAACAGCTTGAACACAATTTGTTAAGTGTTTCTTAGTTCGATGATCAAAAGCATCAAATGCTTTTCACAGAACATGAGTGCATTATCCTCAAACCAGGGTTGACAATTCCTCCGGAATTGGTGCTTCTTAGATCTCCTATGAAAGGGGACATGTACAAGCTGGATATGAACAATGCTTCCCCAATGGGTAAAGTATCATGCTTTCTTTCCAAAGCTGATAGTGATGAGTCAACATTATGGCATAAACGTATGTATCATGTAATTTTAAGACAATGAATACATTGGCTAAAAATAACTTGGTATATGGTTTATCTAAAAAAGGAGTTTGTCTGCAAAGATAACTGTGTTGCATGCTTGAAAGGGAAACAACACAAGACATCTCACAAATCCAAATGTGTTAACTCTATCACTACTCCATTACACTTGTTGCACATGGATCTTTTTGGTCCTACTAGTATAATTAGCATTGGAAGGAAATCATACTGCCTTGTGATAGTTGATGATTTTACAAGATTCACATGGGTATTCTTTTTAAGAACTAAAGACAAAACTACTGAAACATTAACATCTTTTATTCTTAAAATAGAAAATCAAATTGATTATAAGGTTAAAATTATTAGAAGTGATCAAGGGACTGAGTTTAAGAATTTCATTCATGACTCATTCTGTAACTCAAAAGGGATTGCCAGACAATATAGTGATCCCAGAACTCCTCAATAAATGGTGTTGCTGAGAGGAGGAACAGGACACTTATTGAGGCTACTCGAACTATGTTAGCTAATTCAAAACTACCTATAACATTCTGGGCAGAGGCAGTCAGCATTGTATGCTATATGCAGAACAGAGTTCTTGTAGTTAAGCCCCATGGAAAAACCCCTTATGAGTTATGGAATAGGAGGCCATCGTTCATTGGCTTTCTAAGGTCCTTTGGCAGTAGGTGTACCACACTTAACACAAAAGACAATTTAGCAAAATTTGCTAAAAAGTCGGATGATGCTATCTTTGTTGGATACTCTTCCAGGTCCAAAGCTTATAAAGTATACAACATTAAGAATCAACAATTGAGATGTCATCCAATATAGTTGTTAATGAGCACACTCCTTGTGTTAGGGGGAATGGCCCTGATCATATCTTTGATTTAGAATTGTTTGCAAACTATTCTAAACCTTCTTGTGAGAATGTTTCAGTTGGAACAGGTACTCAAAATGATGCTGATGTGCTATTGATGATCAACTGTTTGAGCTACCCAACCTAGTCCAAATTCTCCAAGTACTGCAATTCACCAAGCTTCCACCATTCACAGATCTGAGAGTTTAACCATATCAAGGAATAGTGAAGCTTCAACAAGTGAATCACTTGCTAAGCCTCAAAACTCATCGGGTGATCCACCACAACACATGAAAAAGGAAGTAGTGTTTTGAAGCAACAGGAAACTGTTAATACTACTTCACAGCCAACCATTGATGATGTTTCTCACTCATTAATCAGTCCTTATTGAATGATTTTGAAACAGCAGCTGGACAGAGTGTGCCAGTTCCTGAGCAAATATGTCCAATCTGGATCTATCTCTGCAACTGGAAGTGATTCCTCGCCTTAGGATTCATAACACTCATTCTGCTGAGAACATCATAGGGGATGTCACTGAGGGTGTGAGAACAAGAGGACGGACTCATCATGGAAATGTTTGCTTGTACTCATGCTTTCTATCCCAGATGGAACCCAAGAAGGTAGAATATGCCTTGAAAGATAGTAGCTAGCTTGAATCGATGCAAGAGGAGCTGCTTCAATTCAAGAGACCGAAGGTATGGAACCTATGTCCGCTACCATCTGGTCAAGTACCAATAGGCACTAAATGGGTTTTCAGAAACAAGAGAGATAATAGAGGCTTGATCATCAAGAACAAAGCTAGTCTTGTAGTTCAAGGATACACCCAAGAGGAAGGAATTGATTACACTGATGTCTTTGCCCCTGTTGCAAGACTTGAGGCAATTAGGATCTTCCTTGCTTATGCTGCATCCAAGGACTTCACTGTTACCAACTTGATGTCAACTGTGCCTTTCTATATAGGGATATAGATAGGGAAGTCTATGTGTGCCAACTCCAAGATTTGAAGACCCACAGCACCCCAACTATGTGTGTAAATTGGATAAAGCTCTATATGGGTTGCACCAAGCACCTAGGCTGTGGTATGAAACTCTGTCTCGGTTTCTTTTGAAGAATGACTACACTAGAGGTACCATTGATAAGACTCTCTTCATAAAAAATTCTGGAAAGGACATTTTGCTTGTTCAAGTCTATGTTGATGACATCATATTTGGTTCTTCAAATGACCAAATGTGTAAGGACTTTGAGAGCATTATGAAGAAAAGTTTGAGATGAGTTCTATGGGAAAAATGGACTTTTTCCTTGGAATTCAGGTAAAGCAAATGAAGGAAGGGTTTTCATTAATCAATCTAAGTATATCTCTGACATCTTAGAAAGATTTGAAATGAAAGATTGTAAGTCTGCCAAGACACCCATACCCAGAAACCATAATCTTTGTTCTGACTTGAAGGGGAGGATACTGATCAACATCAGTATAGGGAAATTATTGGTTCTCTGATGTATCTCACAGCAGTAGACCTGATATCATGTTTGCTACATGCATTTGTGCAAGATATCAGGCTGCTCCAAAGGTGTCTCATCTGCTGCTGTTAAGAGAATCCTCAGATACCTCAAAGGAGCACCTAAACTAGGTCTCTGGTATCTCAGAAACAAGGATTTCAATCTCTATGGATACTCTAACAGTGACTATGGCGGATGCAATATTGACAAGAAATCTACATCAAGAGGATGTCAATTTCTTGGTGGAAGGATCATCTCATGGCAATGCAAGAAGCAATCCTGTGTCACTACATCAAATGTTGAAGCTGCATACATTGCTGCTGCTAGCTGCTGTGCTCAACTGCTATGGATTCAAAATCAGATGTTAGACTATGGATTCAACTTTATGAGTACTCCTATCCATATTGACAACAACAGTGTTATCTCCATTACTGAAAATCTGGTGAAGCACTCCAAGACAAAGTATATTGACATCAGGTACCATTTCATTAGAGATATTCATGAGAAAAATCTAATTAAGTTAATCAAAGTTGACTCAAATGAACAATATGCTGATTTGTTCACCAAAGCTTTTGATGAACAAAGATTTAAGTATCTCATAACAGCTATTGGGATGATAAACATTGATTAGATCACCTCTTTTGAAAACCTTTTTAATATGTAATGTCTTACGTCAATACAATTTAAGCCCTGTTACAAAAGGTCTTTCTGAAATTTTCTAAGTGTAAATTTCTTCTGAAGCGAAATTAACCCTTGGAAGTTATTTTTATATCTTCCGAAGCATAATTTCTCAAAGGATAATTTTCTTCTCGGAAGAGTTTTTGGTCTCGGAAGAAGCGATTGATTGTGTACCAGATCTACTTCCGAGGTTTACACACTCTCCATTTGAAAAGCAATCCTAACCTTCAGAAGCAAAACTTTTGCTTCAGAAGTAAGAATTTCCTTCGGAAGACAAATTACCTTTGGAAATGTTTTACATTCGGAAGAAAGATTCCACTGTGTAACATAAATCTCTTGGGCCCCACACTGTAAAAAGCAAAGATTTTGTTAATGATGTCGAATTATTTAACTGATTTTAACCTTACCGCACTGTCAATTCATCCACTAAACCATCACATCACCTTATCCTAACCCCCATTTACCGCCTTCCCACCCTTTTTTAAATAATCTCGACTACTCAATTTCATCTTCTTACTTGAAATTTTTACTGCCCTAGAAATTTTCTCTACTCCAACTTTACCCAAGCTCAAATTCATCCTCATTCACCTTTCTCCAATGGCACTCAACCCTCAGCACAATCAACTCGCACTTCTTGATTCTTCAAGAGATGTTGACTTCTCTGAAATCATCTCCTTTCTCACCCAATCATCTTATTACACAACCCTTACCATTAACCCCACTGTTTACTCCAACCAAATGGCTGAATTTGGGGAAATGGTCAAGCCGAAACCCTAAATGGGATTCGTTTACTGAGGTCCAGCATTTGTGGACAAGAGTTGATCATCACTGAACAACTCATCAGGGAGCATCTAGAGCTTCATAATGAAGGAGCTCCTACTGAATTCCCCAAAGAAGATTTAGACAGCACTTACATCCTAATGGGATATGGTGGAGACATAAGCAGGTCGACAGTCTACAAGTTCAACTTCTCCTACAACTGGAAGTTCCTCCTGCATGTTGTCCTCCACTGCCTATCAAACAAGTATGGGGGATGGGATCAAATCCCATATGAACTAGGATGCTTAGTTCATGGATTGGTGAGAGGCCTGTGATTCAATTACTCAAGATTTGTGTTCACCAATCTAATTGGGAATCTTCAAAGGGAGACATTCTTTATGTATCCCCGATTCATTCAACACATAATCAACTATGAGTTGGAACAGAGTATGCTTGTCTGTGCAGCTGCTCTGACTATCCCTCACATGAGGCCTACCATCTTCAAGACTTTGAAGAAGGTGTCCACCAACTTCACTAGAAGGTACACTTCTCTACGTCCAGGTATGATTGAGCGCATAGCTCCAGGTGACATCCCTGTTCACCCCATAGGTGATGAACCCACACCAGCAACCTCCTCCACAATGCCAACACTGCCTTCTCCACCCATCACCATCACATACCAAAGATGCCCCAAACAAACCCTTGTTCAATCTACTCTGATTGAACAAGCCCCTCCTGTTCAATCCAAAAAGACTAGAGTGGAAACATGGGCTCCCACTCAATTTGAGGTCTCTCCATCCTTCTCCTTTGACCTCAATATGGGTTTTGAGTCTCCTCAGTCTCAAACCCAGGAGCCCGACACCCAAACCAATAGCCCCCAGGATGAGTATTTACACTCTTCTAAGTAGCCAAACTAGGGACATCCCCACCAAAGGCTCAATGCCTGTAGACATTGACCAAGGTCCCAGGTCAGTAGGCTTAACCTCCCTATCTTTTACTGACCTTCTCTTCAAAACTGATGAAGAGATATAATCTCTCCACAAAAATGACGTTGATCTACAACACCCTCTCCAAGATCAATAGAGCCCAGAGAAATCCCTTATCTCTAGCCCCCATCAGCAACCCATAACTGAGGTGAGTCCCACTGATGTGGAGGGGACTCATGCAGATTCAACTCCACTACAGAAGGTGCCTCAATGGACCTTATGGACAGTGGTAACATATCTCATATTAAATCTGTGGCAACCGAGCTTTTGATGACTCTGAAAGAGACATCATTACGCACGGGAAACCAGGGTGCCAAGAAACCACATGTGGTGGTGAGGCTGAACATACTAGGTATGTTACCTCATCTCCCCGTGATTCTTCAAAAGAAGATGAGGGAAGCATGCAACTCCTCATTAAATACCTTCTATTAAAGTCTCAAACCTTGAATCTTTGGTTAGGACTTTAGAAGAAAGGTCCGCCACTCAGCAACTTGAGATTGACAATCTCAAGGCTCAACTAGCTGAGAAACAGACCGAGAGATCTGTCAGGCATGTACCTATTCAGGTCTCATTGACTTCTTCCTCTAGCTCTCAAGATGATGCTACCAAAAAGGGGGAGAATGTTTAGAGACAAACACTTGAGGACCCACAATCTCAAACTTCAACCTCAACATCTTCTACTCCTGTCATCACTTTGTCTGAGCCATCTCAAGTTGTACTTCAAATCAACCCAAAGATGCTCGGAGATCTCTACAGACTCTTCACCAGGTTTCTGTTGAGATCCTCTTTTGATTAGCCAAGTCCAGATGCTGCAATGCTCTACTTTGGAGCTGAAGAGCTTCAGAGGCTTACTGCACCTTCTACCACTGTGGAAGGAGTTGGTCAACCTAAGGTCCACATGGAACCTAAGATTCATTTCGAAGGGGAAATAGGGATTGATGACCAACAACTGAAATAGTTAGGATCGAATCTGCATCTCCTCCAATTTCCAAAGCTGAAGTTAAAGCCTCGGAAGAATAAGCTGAATCTTCCGAAGCTGAAATAGAAGCTACGGAAGGACTATTCAAAATGTCCGAGGAACTGATCATCACAGATGCAATCCTTGAAATGGCATCTAAGGTGAACAGCAAGGACTTTCTGAATCTACCACCCTCCAGACATCATCTCTGCCTCTCTCAGAATCCACTCTCCAAGAACCACCACAGTCAGGATCTTCAAAAGATAAAGGGAAAGGAAAGATGACGGCGGAAGAGCTTCAGGAAGAGGAGAAGATTGAGAAACTAAAGAAGAAAGGAAGACTTCCAACTAAAAAGTTGCTAGCTGCTAGTACAAAAGCAGTTGCAGCCAATTAGGAGGCTGTCAACAATAAGAGAAAGGAAGAGATCATAAACCAGCTCATCCAAATGGGAGCTACAAATGAAGAAACACTCCTGCTACCACTAGAGGAGTTGGTGGATCTGGAGAAGGCAACCTGGCTGAAACTTGAAGATGAAGCCAGGGTGGCCTTGGAGAAAGAAAAAGAAGAACAGAAGGAAGCTGAATTGCAGCTGAGGAGAGACAGGATAAATTCCTAATCTCTAGAGGCTTTAATCTTCAAGAACTCTCTCCACACAATGATGAGACGATCCTCTGGCTCTACAACAAAGAGCGGGATCAAATGGAGAAAGAAAGAAGAAAGGTTGCAAGAGAAAAGACAAAGGAGAAGAAGAAGGGGGAGGAAGAAGCTCGGATCACTGCAACCAGGAAGCTCAGTGAAAAGGCCTGGATGAAAGACTATCTTTGGGCCCATGGCTTCTCTGGAAGGCAGGTGGGTCCTATGTCTAAGAAGACAATCAAAAGAATTGTCAGTGAAATCAAGGCTGACATCCGATTAGGAAAGAGAAAAGAGATCTACAGAAGGGTAAAGGGGATGACCTTCACTACAGCCACCCAACCACAACCTGAACCTTTCACCCTTGAACCTGCATCTTTGCCCACATCCATTTCATCACCCTAACCACCTAAACTCCCCATCCTCTAACCAAAAACACTTCCCAGAACCTCTGAACCTCTGAACCTCAACCTACCCAACAACCATCTGAACCATCCCCTCAGCCTTCTCAACATCTCTCTCTTGAGGAGTTCAAGATAATCAAGACCAAGCTCATCAACTGCACAACCTTGAGCGAAGTCTCATGTGATGAAGATTCTGTCAACACTACCTATGTTGATGGATCTTCTTGTTCCCTCACAAGAGATCAATTTCTTGATTTACCTAGAGGAACATTGGACCAGGCTGCTAGACTTCTAGGTCTCAACTTAGATTCACTAAATGATGAAAAGAAGAAGCTTAGAAGGAAACTGGTGACTCTGCTGGATACTAAGAAAGAGGACAAGATTCCCAGTCAGTCTCTTGTGCCTAGAAAAGAAATAATCCGGTGGAGGTTCGATGAAACTTCTCACAACTTTGTTGTTGAGAGAGAGAATGGCGAAGTCAATAGGCTCAATGCAACCTCTCTGCTATATTCCAGCAGATTTGATATTGCTGAGTTAGCAGAGAAGCCATTCTCCAACCCCTCCAACTCTGAAGTTGTTGCACTCATCAGAAATCACCTCAGGAGTCTTCATCTAGCTGAGCTAACTGCAAAGGCCAAGATTGAAGAAGAGTTGAGATTGAGAAGACAGGAAGACAAGGAAAGACCTCCTACCAAAGGCACTGCCTTTCTACAGATGGTAGAGGGTCCTGAATTGGAACCTATAGTTAGATGGGAATATGATTATAGTTCCCATCAACTAACTCTATTCAGAGGATAGCAACAGAGGGTACATATCATCCAAGGTGACAGACTGGACTTCTTGTCTACCAATGATTTGTACAAACTTCTCAGCACCACATCAGGGAAGAACAAGGAAATAGATAAATACTACTCTCCTTGGTGCTGAAAGTTTTGAGAAGCAGAAACAAGTGAGTTTTTGGTAGCATCAGCCTAGGGGGAGTTTGTTAGATCAAGAAGAAGGCTGGTGCAACCAAATCCAAATCACTTAGATAATTTTGGTTGCTACATGCAAAGGCTTCCAAAGCTTAGCATGGAACTTCTGAAGGTTGTAGAGTTCTTCCGAAGACAAAGTGAAAGATCAACTTCCGAAGACAGAATTCTACTTCCGAAGATCAAGTCTTAGAAGAGCAATCAGAAGACTACTTCCGAAGTATGAAGGAAAGAAGAAGTTCCCAAGCATTAGAAGAAGCAGCCTCTTCCGAAGTATAAGTGGCTTCGGAAGTACTTGTTCTTCCAGAGCCACTTAACCTTTAGAAGACACTGCTATGAACCAGTGGACATAAGTATGGTCTCTAACACTCTGCTGCAGACCTCTTATGTTGTATGGCGTTTTCTCAAAGAGCCATGCAGTTGACCATACTTTATTCCACTGTTTACCTTTTTATGATACTACATATTACCAACTTTTGTTGGTGACAAAAGGTAAGTCAGGGACATGTCCTGACTACCAAATCTCAGATGAGACTTTATCCGAGATACCTTAAACTATAGTCTTGTAGCATAGGCTTTAGTTATAGGATCCCAGTTGGTATCAAAGTATATCCGGCTGTAGGTAGTATTATATATAGGTTCTTATTGTAACTCATTCCACAATGCTTGTAAGAGTCTTGTAATACTTGAGTTGAGAAGCAATATATAAAAGTACCTTGAAAATTACTTCTTGTATTCCTTAATACTTGCTATATTGTGATCAACTCTTATTAACTCTATCTTTATCTTAGTTTTGTTCTAAGTGAGTTTGAGAGAAAAGCTAAGTGTTAAGTGACCTTAACGGATCCTGCAACAGGTTTTCTTGAGTCTCTAGACAGCTAGGGTACAATTATGTGTGTAGGAATTCAAATTGTTACGTTTTTCCAAGAATTAGGTGGTATTTATAGGTTAGGGTTTTCCATTCGTATGACTGAACCATTAGCATGGTTCAGTCGTGCGACTGAAGCATGCGATTGACCCATCCGCACGACCTAAGGTCTAGTCGTGCGACTGAGTCAATCTTATGTCTCAATCGTGCAACTGATCCAGTCTCCTGGTTCAGTCGTGCAACTAGTCCATTAGCATGAAGTATTCATGAGTATGGTCCATTCACATGAGAACTTCACATGATCAAGTTTGAACATGTTTCTCGATCATTATTGACTAAGAATTATGTAAACAACCACAAACATATATAGTTAGTTCAATATGTGTTATCACACAATAAACAATGAAATATTAAACATTATATACATCAACCACACATTGTATTTCATTCATACCTATTCAATTACATATATGTAAGACATGAAAGACATTTTACATTAAGCTCCTAAACTAGGTACACATGTATCTACATTTTCTTTTAAAGCTTCATTTAATTTAACAAAATATTCTGACTTATTTAGCTTAAGCTCATCGCTAATTCGTTTTAAGTCCTTCTCATTGTCAAGCAAATTACGATTCTCTTTATACACACCAAATAACCTTTTCTTTCAAGCAAAAGAACACATGTCTTGTATTACCTCATAAGGGAGACCCATCACCACCTTCTCTATAGCTGGGGCCTTTTCACATTGACACATTGGAGTACTCTTCTTGTTTTCCTCAACAGTGGATGTAGTAGCATGCTTCTCTTTGACCTTCTCTTCTGACTGTTTCCCAGCTAACTTCACCTTCTCACCTTGAACTTCTTTCAGACCACCAATCTCCAAATCACCAGTCACACTCTTCTCAACACATTCCTTCCTTTCATTCATACTTCTTTCTTCATATATGTTTCCTTCAACCTTCTTATTCTTAACACTCTAAGAGACTTTAGCTTCACTTGTAAATTCCTTGAAAGGATCAAAATCTTCCATACTCTTCTCTTCTTCTATAATCCCAGCAATAAGGGCTTGGTTGATTTCTTCTTTTGTTTCCTCAGCTTATGCACTCTAGTCAAAACTAGTTATCAAGGTTGTCTCTTTCTTATATTTACTCTCCTCCTTTTCTCCACCTGAGACTAATCTTGGAACTCTAGAGTTGCTTGGATCAGAAACAATTGGCAACAGACATTCTCTTTTGTAATGTCCTAACTGCTTGCAGTTGAAACATCTCAATTTGGATTTATCAAAAACCTAACTTAGAATTAGAATTTTGACCGCCAACATTCTTCCTTCCAATTCTTTCCATAAATCTCTTGTCTCGAAGAGTCAACATCGCCATCAGCCACTGGATATCAGTGTCTTCCAAGTCATCGGATCAACCTGATACATGTCTTCCATAGTCATGCATTTCCCTTTTAGTTCACTAGACACCAGTGCCTCATAGCAAGCTTATGGTGGATGTGATTAATGCAGTTTTCTGAGAAGAACTGGATGATGCCATCATAGACTGATTGATTCTCTTCAAGTTCATTCAAATGATTTTAACTTGTTGATGATGTCCATGAGCTTGTAATCTGTGAACCCTCTCTCTTGTTTGAGCATTCTCACTTGTAGACTCCATTAAGGTGGAAGTGAATCCAAAACACTATCCACATGTTCACAATTTTTAAGCTTTTCATCATATTTTTTAAACTGCTTGAGATAGTCAGAAAGCGGTTTGTCAAATCAGTAAGATTCTCATTCTTGTACCCCACACACGAATTGAACTCTTTCTTAGCCTGTATCCCTTGGTCTTTCACTAACTCATCATTCCCATCATAAAATTCACATAATGCATCATATAGAGAGTTGGCATTTTTGTGCTCAGCAAGCGATTGTAAATATCTTGTGCAAGACACAGAGTTAATGCTCCAAATGCTTTTTGATCTCTGTCTATCAGTTTCAATCCTTTTTATTAAACTTGGCTGGATCCTTGTTTTGAGAGATGACATCTCCAACAGTAACAATCGGTATGTGTGGACCGGAGATGATTGATTCCCATTGATTATGATATATGTAGTAAAAGAATGCTTTCAAACACCTCTTCCGGTCCTCAAAATTATCTTCGTTGATCTGTGTAGTAAAAGCATGCTTTCAAACACCTCTTCTAGTCCTCAAAATTATCTTCGTTGATCAGCCTTAGCGGTTGATTAGGTGCCACCCTTTCCAAATCAGCAAGGGTGAGAATTGCCATCAAAGACATTGTAGTTTCACAGAAAAATCACTAGTTTCGCTGGAATTCTTGTAATTTCGCTGCTAATTTTGCTGGGAGTTTCGGCAGCAATTTTGCTAAGAATCTTCTTATTTGTGCTAGTTTCGCAGACAGGTTCGCTCGAAACTAGCTTGAACTTTCATTCAGATGTAAATTCAACAACAATTTCGCTTGATGATAGTGCACAAACACTGTTGAACTTTCGTTCAATGAGTATACTTTCATTGAGGTTGCAGAAACTAACACAATGAGTAAAACACTTGTAGTTTCGCCAGAAGAAACTGACAATTTCGCTGGATGATTTTGAAAAACTTTTGCAACTTGAAATTGATCCAAAAGCACTCAAATCTTAACAGACTTAAGATCTGATGATTATCAAAGCTTTCCCAATAAAGAACTAACCAATTTCAATCAATTTCCATATCAAATACACTCAAATTTGATCTAGAATTGATGAAATGGTGATATTGAGCTCAACCAACCAAAAACCCAAACAATCAAGAGCACAAAGGCTCTTGATACCATTTTGTTGGTCCAAACTGATCGATGAATAGTGCTTTTGATTGATCAAATGATTAAATATCATAAACACACACTCAACACAAACATATCTTGATGATGAAGAAGCTAGTGTTCAATAATAAGCGAATCAAAGCAAACACAATCAAACAACAAGGGCTCAATATGATTCTAGCCTCTGAATTACACTTGCAACAGAGATAATACAAATTAGGGTTTTGCAAGATTACCTAACAATGAAAGAAACAATTATATATATATAGTAGGTAGTTCTGCTAACAGTTTCCAACAAAACTGTCAGGCCTAAGCTTAGTTTCCTCTGGCTATGAAACACAGTTTCGTCGAGTGAAACAAGTCTGCTGACTTTGAGAGAAACTATAGTTTCACTCATAGCTTCGCTGGGTAGCAAAACTCAAACTACAAATTTACAAAAGTAATCTAACATGTGTCATATTACATTTAAACATAAACAATATATAAACACTAATTTAAGGTGAGTCCAACCTTTTCTTGATCTTAAGCAGTGGCTGAAGAGGTGCTTGGAAAGTGAGGTCTCGAGACAACTAATCTCCACATCCTGTTGTCTTGTGAATTGATTAAGCTTTCCATCCTTTGGCATGAAATATCAAAGTTATCAGGAGTGATTAGTGGAGATTTTGTCATGATACCAGTTTCCATGTCAACCTTATAAGAGTTGCCATTTTAGCTGATAAGTGTTTCATGAAATTGAAGGGATTTAAGATGATGAGATATTGCAATCAAGAGCCTAAAAAGCTCTTATACCAATTGCAAGACCAGTTCTAGGGAGCAATGTAATAATTTCAAAAGGTTGATCTGGAGAAATGTAATAATTTCAAAAGGTTGGGGAGCAAGAACACTTAATAGATCAAATAGGGAACCGACTAAATGAAACGAAAAACAAATTTAAAGAACACAAGCAAAACACAAATAATTGGTTTTAAGAATGATGTATATTGCTCTAAAGTGTTTTTCAAATGTTACAAGGCCTAGTCCTAAGGACCAGTACCTGAGATACTTTATATACATCCTATAACTAGTATTAATTTGAAGGCCAATTGTAACTCTAATCAAGACAACAAGATCAATATAAAGTCAAAAGGCATATTGCCTTTTGACTAGTGCCTATGATATGTCATAGCTCACATCCTTATCTATTACAAAAAGTATAAAAGTACAAAGTAAAAAAGTTATAGACTCTAAGAACATCATCTACAGTTGACAAAAGTATGGACATATCACTAACTTCTATAAGTTGGTGAGTCTTCAGAGATGGCAGCAGAAAGTTTTTACCTTTTGTCAAAAGCATGTAAGAGAGAGCATATTTCCTCTATTTTCAGAAGAAATCAGTCTCTTGGCTTTAGAAGAACTTCTATTGAAGCTTCGAAAGATTTCATCTTTGGATTCGGAAGAAATGGTCTTTTGGCATCAAAATAATTGACACTTAGTGAATTTCTCTATGTTTTGTCAAATCTTTCGAAGTAACTTTCCTTGTACTTTAGTGTGCATACAATGTGCTCAAGATTATACATAAAAATCCTATCAAAAGCACATCAATAATTCCTTAATATCTCCCCTAAAATGATTATTATGTATTTAAAATTGTTAAATTGTGTTTTCAAGTGTTAAAAAGGAAAAGACGGACAAAAGAAGCATATTTGACAAGAAACTGGTGAAATCCAAGCATTGGAGTCCAAGCATGGGTCGTGCCTCATTAAGCACGCCCCCAGGATAAAAAGTACTATCCCCTAACAGGAAGCACGGGATCATGCCCCGCCTCAAACATGAGGTCATGCCTGTTGATACATATGTACCTAGATTTGGATCTTAATGTAATATGTCTTGAATGTCTTACACTTATGTAATGCTTGGGTATTTAATGAAATGAGAATGTTTGGTTGTGATTTATAATGTTTAATATTTCATTAATGAGTTTTGTAATGCATATTGACTAGATTATATAGGTATGTTATTGTTTGAATTGATACGCATAATGTATTTATTATTATAACATTATGCATATCGATTCAAACAATCACATACCTATATAATCTAGTCAATATGCATTGCACAACTCATTAATGAAATATTAAACATTATAAATCACAACCAAACATTCTCATTTCATTAAATACCCAAGCATTACATGAGTGTAAAACATTCAAGACATATTACATTAAGATCCAAATCTAGGTACATATGTATCAACAAACTCCCCCTTGGACCTAGATCTATCATCGTCTTACCTTTTTCATAACCTCCTCATACTTCTTGTACTTTTCCTCTCTTGTGACTCCTGCATGTATTTCAAATGCAAAGCAGAGTCGTATCATATTTTGGAATTCGAGAGCTTGTAAAATATCCTGTGTGTCATAGAACAGTGGCCACTTGTATAGAGTGTAGACGTCATCAGCTGACAAGTTGGTAAGCCACATCGGGTCGAATGCCCTGATAGTATCCATTTTGCCCTCTTTGTTCAGAACTATGACAGCTTCCCCTGTTCTCCAATCATAGTACTACCATTTGAAGTGAGGAGTGAAGTCCTGTGGCATCTCCCGTAGAGGGATCTTTGACATTGTTCATGGAGGACTCCACTTTAGCACTATCTTTGGCTTTCCAGTTATGGGATCAACTTAAGAACGTCTGATATACCTCGTAGGTTGTTGAGGTTTGAAGTTGACCCACCTGGTGTGGTACTCTTTCTTCAAGGCAGCCTCAAACTAGCCTGACATCTTTCTATTAATTCAATCGTTTTTTATACAAAAATTGTGTTTTTTCACTAAAAACACAATCTTTTTGTGTCAAATGGTGTCTTAGACGTCTCCTGACCATAAAGTTTAGTTTTTCCGGCATATGGCAATTAGGGTTTGTGAAAATTCGAGTTTTTGCGGCCAAAACACGTTTAACCTACGAATTTTCAAACTTCAGCAGGTTCAGTCGCACAATTGGCTCAATCGCACGACTGAGGTCATTCGCATTCCCCAAACGCACGATTGGACTCATTCGTACCCCCATTAGTACAACTGAGAACCCTATTCGGACTATTCAACCGTATTAGTTCATTCGGCCAACTGACTCATCCGCATTAGTTCAGTCGCATGATTGAACCATTCGCCTAGTTCAATCGCCCGAATTAGCCCAATCGAATACCTTCATTCGCACAAATAAACAGTTTGTTTAATAGTAAAGTTAAGTGAAATGGAGGACCAGTTTTCAGCTTATGCAGCAAGTAGAGACACTCGTATTTAGAATCTACTGCTATTAGAGAACGAAGTGGGAATTCATAATAAACCCCCGAAGCTTATCACGTTAGACGACTACCCACAATGGAAGCAACGTTTTGAAATCTACTTAATGGAATGGATACAAATTTGTGGGAGGCTATAGAGTCGGGGTACAGCATGCCAGTAGAAGCTGACGGTGTCAAACTTACGTTAAGTGGCATGTCTGATGCACAAAAGGTGAAACACAACGCCGAGAAGAAAGTCTACGCTTTGCTTACCCAGTCTATTCCGAAGGATATCTTCCATCAGTACTCGAAGTATACTCAAGCAAAGAAATTATAGGATGCATTGGAGAAGAGGTATGACGGAAATGCCTCACTCAAGGCCATTAAGGCCAAAGCTTTGAAGAAGGAGTTTGACAACTTCTCTTTAATGGGAAAGGAAGGCCTAGATGACGTGATCGACAGATTCTACCACTTGATGAGTGAGATGCACACTCATGGAGTAACTACGTCGATGGAGGATAAGGTATCCAACTTTGCATATGGATTACCAAAGAAATGGGCTTCCTTCGTTTCAAATCTCAAACAGAATGGGATGCTCTCGAAGTTAGATATAAATAACTTCATTCTGAAACTGAGAGAGAAGGAGCTTAGGATGAAGTATCGAGCCCAAAAGGCCAACTATGATCAGAATTTGGCGCTTTACAACGCGACTCCTCCGGCCAAGACATCTAGAGCACCACTGCAGACTGCCTTCGTCTCAAGCTCAGCAAGTCCAGCACAAGCATCTACTTCAAGGCCCAAAATGTCAGGGTAATCTGGTACTCAGTATTTATACCTGAAGCCAATGCAGCAAATTAATGATTGATAACTTCGGTAATGTGACTATTGAGGTGGCCAGAGAACACATGGACCTATTAGCTACTATAGTCCCCTCCTATGATGGACTAATTGCTGGAAAGATAGGAAATTGCCACCTGGCAGATGAGGACTATGAACAGGTGGATGAGATGGAGTTGGAACGGATGGATATAATGTGGGCTTTGCCAAGTGTTGTCCGACGAGCTAAAAAGTTTGTCAGGAAGACGGACAGAACTTGGTTGCAACCAAGGACATGACCTTTGGCTTTGACAAGTCAAAGGTAACCTGTTTCAACTGTGGTGAGAAAGGGCACTTCAAATGGGAATGTGTGAAGCCAAAGAAGACTGGTAATGGCAATCCTTCTCATCCTTTAATCGTCAGGACAAAGCCACATCGAGTAGTTCTACTTCAGCAAGCAAGGACCCTAAAGCCTTGACTGCTAACGAGGATGAAGGATAGGACTGGAGCTTTCGGTTCGTCACACTGGGAGCGTCCAACATAGCTAGTGTGGAGGACATAGATGACGATTCCGCAAGTGAGGAAGATATAGCACTAGAGCTTGCGATGTCCAATTCTGAAGACACTGCACATGTGGTCCACCACCTACCTGAAGAAGAAAAATCTACATCAACGTCAGAATCACCAAAGCCAGAGACAATAGATTCTGCACACATGGCTGATTCCACTTCAACATCTCAGGTAAGTACTACTGACCAATTGTTTAATAATCATGCTTGTTCTAGGTGTAATAAATTTAGAGAAAGCATAGATTTAAAATCTGCTAGGTTATTAGATCATAATGATAGCCTAGTAAAGGATTTGGAACTATGCACTAAAGCTAATAGAGTTTTAAAACAAAATGAGCACAATTACAAGGAAAAGATAGACCTTTTGAACAAACAGTTTAGGGAAACAGAAGTAGTTGCCTTTAACCAAGCTAATGACATTAGGTACTATCTTAACTCCCTAGAAGACACTAAGAAGCAGAAAGCGGTTTTAGAAGTAGAAGTCAACTCTTTAAAACAAAAACTGCATAGTTGGACAAGCTCATCTCATATTGTCCAACACTTAGTGAGAGAAAGAAACAACGGGGAGGGATTGGGATACAAAGTGGTGCCGCCACCACCTGAGACCTTGATGAACACCAAAGGTAAACCAATTAATACTAACCCCATCAAGGATCATGTGGTGACCACTCCTCTTGTTAGTGACCCAGATTCCACAAGTAAACCAATTGAATCTGGCACTAAACAAAAGGAGTCCACTTCTAAGGCAAAAGGAAAGATGCCTTGTGTTTACCTGGAAAAAGAGTTTGAAAAGCTCAATTTAAAGTCAGGTTCAAATAAAGTCAAATCAGAACCCAAAAAGACTATTAAATCTAATCAATCACGAGTATCATGTCAAAGTCCAGGTAAACAAGAAATAAAACATGTAAAACCAGGTAAAGCAATTAAGTTTGTAAAACCCGACTACACATCTAACAAAGAAGTGAGAAGTGTCTCAATCTAAACAAAATAAGTTCATCCATGTGACACCTACATCTCCACAAAAACAAATAAACTGTAAAGTTGAAAGCAGATCTTGCTACAATTGTGGTGAGTATGGTCACATTGCGTCTAATTGTCCTTATTATCAGACACCGAGGAGGAAAGTTGAACTTCCTGCATCTAAAACTAGATCTTTTAAGAGGAACTCAGTGACGCCTCCTAAAAGGCATAGTGAATCCAAAGTTCAACCCATCAGCCAGTCGTCTGTTTATCACAAACAGGCCTTACACGAAGCTGGCCTATGGAAAGAAAAATCCGCCTCAGCGTCTGAAAATGAGAACAAACAGACATCTGAGCTTCCCTCAACCTTAAATGGTCAATGGGTTGATTTTATGTTGTGTGATGCCTCGGGGAAACCTAAGCCAGTGAAGGCTTAGGTTCCTAACTTGAACTAATCTTTTCATTGAATCTGCAGGGTGTTCGCTATAGTGCTAAGACTAACACGTGGATTGTAGATAGCAGAGCATCCAGGCACATGATGGGGAACAGAGCTCTCTTATCAAACATCAGAAAAATCAAAGGAGGGCATGATTCATTTGCTAGAAACAAAGGGGGGTATATCACAGCCCGAGGAGAAGTGGGAAATCAGAAAGTTAAGTTTGACAAGGTAAACTATGTCCAACAATTACAAAATAACTTACTTTCTGTTTCTCAAATATGTGATAAAGGCTTCAAAGTAGTCTTTGACAACAAGAAGTGCTACCTACTGAAGAAGGACTACGTGATCCCGGAGGATCAAGTTCTAATGTCAACTTCAAGATATAACGATCTTTATGTTTTGGATTCTTCAAAGGCCTCCACAATGGATCGTGAAGTTCAGTGCTTCTTGTCCAAAGCTACTAAAAAGGATTCCATCTCCTGGCATAGGAGAATGGGACACATAAATCCAAGGAAGATGAATCACTTGATCTAGAACGATCTAGTGAGGGGAGTGAACATCAAAAACTTCCAACTCCCGGATTTTTGTGTTGCGTGCAAGAACGGCAAACAGACAAAGAAGTCTCATAAGGAAAAGAAAGTTCATTCTATAGAACTACCTCTTGAGGCTTTTGACAAACCACTTTATACGTGATTGCTTTGAAAAGAACTTAATCGATGTGGTAAAAATAAACATAGATTTTCAACACGCTGACCTCTATACAAAGGCTTTTGACAAACCATGTTTTCTATATCTGTTAGAGGTCAACGGCGTTAAAAAGAAAAGTGAGGTCATTCCTGAAGATGACGATGTGTAGTCCGATGTGTCGTGTAAATTTACTTATATTTTTAAATTTTTTTGTTTTATTTGCTTTATTTTAAGTAGTTTAATTAAAATTGTTCTTATTTCTTTGCCTATTAAAATCTTAAAACGCTAATCCATTACTGTTTTAAAATTTTAGGGGGAGAATAGGTTTAGACAGTATAAAAATATAATAATAATATAATAATAATAATAATAATAATAATAACGAGGGAGGAGGAGAAGTAGCTAATAAAAATAAGATCGTATGTGTGATACCGATTCAATCCTTGGAATATGATAGTACACAGGAGCAAACCATTTGGGACTTTAAAAATTAAATTGAAAAAGACGCAAAGCTCAAGTATAAGTTTGTGTAGTCTGAGCAATATAAAAGGAAATATGATAGACAAACTAGCTACTACTAAGGTAACACAAAGAAAGTAGACCTAGAGGTTTCTAGACCATAGATGATATGTCGGTAGATTCAACACAATAGATGACTAGACCTTTTGGTGATCTCAAGATTAAACTAAAATGTTTGACTAGCTATGGGTAACACCTTATCCCTGGTTAACACAATCAACAAGATTCCAATAAGGGGTGACAAGCAAAATAAACGCCACAAATGTGTGCGTAAGACCAAAGCATGAGCAAAAGCATATAAGAAATGCAAATACATTCAAACTGATAACCTATGTTGTTGGTGAGATCTGTGTAAAAAGAACGAAATTGCTCAAACAAGAAGATAGGTTATGTGCCTCTCTGCTGTGCGGTGGCACTGACCTGAGGATAGGCATAACCTATATATTCTAGAATTCATTGTTGTTTGTCGCCTCTCTACTGTGCGGTGGCACTGACCTGAGGCTTGGCTTCTCTTTGAAAGTTCTAAGAATAGTTTCTTCTTGAATACTACCCTGAGATCGCTCAAAAATCTCCTGAGAAATGTTGATTACCATATAAGTGTGGGATCCACAAATGCTTGTTGAAATAAACAAACCTTAAACCGTCACCAATCTATGTTAAAAGTCAGTGTATGGATTTAAGAGGACAAGTATACTGACAATCATTGTGGCTACCATTCTTGAAAGTTCAAATCAGTGTGGGGACCTAATAGTACTAGTATGATTTCCTAAATTTGCTAAATGACTCTAGATGAAAAACAAGAATAGAGCATCAAAGGTTTTATATAACTTATCCCGAATGATTTGAATATCCTGTATGATTCCAAATTGAATTGGTCCATGTATGGTCTAAACAAATTGAAGCTGTTTTTTCCAGAAAAATAATTTTTTAGATTTACATCTTAGGATTTAACCTTCACAAAAACACAAAAACATGTCTTAGTTTTAAGTTTCAATGTCATTTCCTTCATTTCTGTACAAAGTTTGTCAATTTCAGTTTGTCAATTTCAGTTTGTTCAATATCGGACTATGTCATGGAAGTTGATAGGGAACCTTATCATCTAAACGGTCACGTCTTAGGTGGCCACACGTGCTTTCAAATAAAATTGGGTCACGTCTGAGGTGACAAAGTATTTTAAAACGACCACGTCTGAGGTGGTCAAAAGTTTTTCAAGTTAAAATGATCATGTCTGAGATGACCAAAGGTTCAAAATGTTAAATCAAAAGTTTAAAAGGGTGTAAAAGGTAAAATGGTCATTAAGTCAAAAACCATAAGTATGATTCATTCACACGATTGGACCATGAGCATGGACCAGTCGTACGATTGGAGGATACGAATGTGCCCATCGCACGATTAACCCACACGTATGGGACATATGTGCGATTGGACCATCAGGATGACTAAAATGTGCTAACCGCATGGATGAAGGTGACCGAATGACCTAGTCGCACGACTGAAGGTGACCGACTGTGCTAGTCGCACGACTGATCTTCAGTCGCATGAATCAACTATGTGACTGGACTCAGTCGCACGACTAAAAGTAAACCCTAGTATAAATAGAGGGTGAGTCAGTCGCAGTTGGCCATCACTCCCAAATCGCCTCTACATCGCACGAACATACCATTACTCTGCTCGATTTTCATTTGAGCCTTCAAGACTATTGTTTGTTGTGTACTGATGATTTCTATTGACTATACAAGTATAATGCGGTGCAATCCATGAAAATATCCATCAATTTAACCCCAAAAATCGACTGAAATGTACCCTAAAAGAAACCGTGACTTACATTGACAAATAAACTAATAAAACTAAGTCCATTGTGCAATTAAATGTTATAAAGTGTTTTGTCGGTAAATTGCGAGTCAAATGAGCCTAACCATGATGTCTAACATTAAAGATTGCTCAAAATTTGATTTTGAATTGAACAGTTAGACTGTCATGCGAAGGGACAATCTGATGAACTTCAGTCGCATGACTGAAAGGGATGAATGGCCAAATCGCACAACTAAACCATGCGTATGAGTTCAGTCGCACGACTCGGGTAACCGCATGAGATAGCATACGGATGAGCTTAGTTGCATGTTAAGTCATACGTATGAGGTCATTCGCACGACTTGATCTCAGTCGCATATTGTCATTCGCACAACAGAACAGAGAATTTCTTGTTCAAATGATTAAGTTCATTACTTATTGACTGACACTAACGTTTATATTCATTGTGTAACATATGGCTAGTTGCTGGACTATGAGCACCAAGCACAACATCTGTGCTCATCTGGATCTGACATCTAGGAACTCGGCTGACTTCTCGGGCATTATCACATTTCTACGAAGATCGAGGATCTTCCATGCCATCTCGACTCCTTGCACTCCCTATCGCTCGGTCCAACAGGCTTTCTAGGAAAGCGCTGTGGTGGACAGATCCTCAGAGCCCCATTGCATCAGGAGCTCGATATTTGGAGAGGCTATGGAGATCACTGAGGATGATCTTCGGACAGTTCTCAAGTTTGGGGATGATGCTGATTGTCCCACCCAATTACATCCCCTTACTGTTTGAGGATGTTTTATGCGAGCTAAGTACTCTGGGGACATCAACGCAGGGGTGCTCAACAAGAGCAACATGTGCTCCCAGTTCAAGTACCTCGCTCATGTGCTGCTGAAGTGCATAGCATCTCGGAAGGGAGGGTTCGATGAGCTCTCAGATCAGATTCAGAACGCTTATGCGGCGTTGGTGCCGAACCACCCACTCAGCTTCTCCAAGATGATCTTCGCCTATCTAGTGGAGAACATTGAGGGGAAAGGGAAGGAGGGCTCTTGTATGTACCCTTGATTCATACAAATGATCATAGACCAAAATCTCCCTTCGTTGCCAAAGGAGAAGGAGGATGCGGTAGCACTCGAGGTGATGGACGATACCACCTTGGGTTAGATGAAAGTTTACAGGGGGAAGCAGGTGAAACCCCCTGTGAGGCGACTGTTTGGGCATCTGGCCTGTGAAGACTACGTGGCGCCAGGCAGGCGTAAATGGCGTCACGTAGATAGTGACTCTGATGTTGAGCAGTTAGAGCTCCCAGATGATGAATCAGATGACGATGACAGCGGTGCTGGTGGAGATGTTGGGCACACTCAACCAAGGGCACCCACAGCTGATATCGCATCTCCGGCACCCACCCACAGAGAGACTGAGGATGCTGGATTCCATCAGGATTTCCAACCTGATGAGGAGGAGGATATAGGTCAGGATCCCCTCACTTGGACTGTTGGTAGCAAGGTGGTTGCCATAGAGCGAGGGCTCCGGGCAGTTGGTGAACGCCCTGGCAGATCGGGAGAGACTGACACGGATCCTACCTTTGCTCCCGATCAGCCAATCTGTGTTCTAGGGAGAGCATCCACCTCAAAGGGATCGAGGAAGAAAAGGATGGCTCAGCCCCACGGCTTAGAAGAAGAAGAAGAGAAGACTGACCTTCATAACCACCACCACTACTACCACCACTACCACCACTCCACCTACCACCACTACTCCATCCACTACCACCACTCCACCTACCACCACTACTACCACACCCACACCACCACCACCTTCATCTATATTACCCCCAATCTTCCCACTGCCACCACCACCACCACTAGCCATCCAGCTGCACCATCATCCTCCTCTCCATATACATCTGGATCACCTCTACCTCCCTTTGGGGTAGAGGAACAGTTGTCAACACTAAAACATATGGTGATGCGTCTGTTAGTGGCCGATGACGAGAAAACTACTCGTCAGTTAGTAGATCTTACTGCTACGCAATCTCAGCAGATTTCTTAGCAGGCTCGTTTGATTGATCAGCAGGCTCAGCAGATGTCTCAGCTCCAGGAGCAACATGCCAAGAAGATTAAGGAGCTGGAGGCTGCAAACAAGACTATCTTGCTAAAGCTCAACGGATCCAAAGAAGAGCCATTGAAGATAGGAGAAGGAGACGGAGATAAGGATAATGATGATGATGAGAGTGATGATGATGATGATGATGGTGATGATCATGAGGGTGATACTGATGCAGATGTTGATGATGATGAAGACAATTCTTCTGTTGCGGTGCCATATTTGCAAGTGAACGGAGGACCAAAAGGACTCAAGATCAAGGTGCCTCCACATCCGCCCCGGTAACAGAAGAGCAAAGGATACAGGATAAGAGTAATATTTAGTTATTTACTTTATTTAAATCATATATATTCGAACCTTGTGTCTCATTATTGTAATGAATGTTTATATTTATTTGTGGTATTTCTATCTTGATTATTAACTAATGATTGTTGTATTACGTGTATAAATCAAGCAGATCCAAACTTTCAGAGGGATGAACATGATGTTGCTCCCCTCCGACAGATCAAGACTCAGCTCACGATGATTCTTGATCTGCAGGGTATTGTTAGGAGATCGGTGATGTACACTCCTAAAGAATGAGAGATCATTCACAATCTCACTGACGAGCAAATTGCAGAAATGTTCAAGCTCAATCCTGATGAGATTGTGAAGGACGCTCCAACTTTTGTAGAAACCAGTGACAACGAGCTGAACAACATTGATGAGATACAGATCGAGGACGTCACGGCAGAGCACTATCCCGAGTACGCGGACAAAGAGGGAAATGTGGTCCCCAATTTGGGTGACTCCCTGGTCGGTGATACATTTGAGATATTAGATAAGTTGGAGCAAGAGTCCGAGAAGGTTGAAGAACAAGCCCAAGCCTCAAACATTGATGTTGATATCAGAAAGGCTGAATGGGCTGCTTGTTTTGAGGAGATCCAAGCCCAACGCCCTGCTCCTAAACAGAATGCCTACACCAAGCTCTACAATGTGAAGAAACATCACAAGGTGTCAGGAAGATTATTGCGTGGGCCCATTTTGATGATCTTAATGTATACGCGGTGAAGAGAGAGAAAGGTATTGAGTACTTTAGATTCCCACATTATCTAAAGTCTCTACATGGTTTTGAGCTCAACCAGCTGGCTAAACTAAAGCTGTTATACGCTGACCCGAGAAAGATGTCAGGCTGGTTTGAGGCTGCCTTGAAGAAAGAGTACCACACCAAGTGGGTCAACTTCAAACCTCAACAACTACGAGGTATATCAGACGTTCTGAAGTTTGGTTGTGATTTATAATGTTTAATATTTCATTAATGAGTTGTGCAACGCATATTGACTAGATTATATACGTTTGTGATTGTTTGAATTGATATGCATAATGTTATAATAATAAATACATTCAAACTTGGTTAAGTGAAGTTCTCATGCGTCTGACTGGACCATGCGCCCCAACAGTGGTCATGCGTCCGAATGGCCATGCGATTGAGTGTCCTTGCGCCTAAATAGTCCATACGCCTGAACAACTTCATGCGACTGACTCAGTCGCACGACTGAACACTCAGTCATACGAATGGATCAACCGCATAGCTCAATCACACGAATGAACCATGCAAATGATTCAGTCGCACGAATGAGTAACCCTAACCTATAAATACCATCTAATTTGTGGAAAAACGTAAGCATCATACACACTTCGACTCCAGACGTACCCTAGCCGTCCAGAGACCTCTAAGATCATACTCCAGTTCATAGATCATAATAGATCGATTCCTAATCGATTCTTAACGTTAGATTCAATTACATAATTATTTATATGTGCGTTCTCACTGATTGGATCGCCAATCAAATAGAATTCCGCACTATTTGGTTCGGTATACATGTTAATCAGTTAGTACATTGTCCAGTACACGGTCCCTAACAATGCCCCATTTGACACAGGGTCATGCCTGACACCTTCTGCATGTACGAACTTACCAACTTGTGTAAGTATTCTACTAGCACAGGTTCATGTCATTTAGTCATGGGGTCGTGCTTAAACACTCCAGAAAGCCTATAAATAGAGGCTTAAGTTCACCATTTTGACAAGCTTTTGATGGGAGAGTTACTCTACTGAATTCTCTCGGGAATCAAGACTTAAAGATCATTTGGAGGGTCGGGAGGTGCATACAAAATTGGAAGAAGCTTGGGATTTTCTAAACATCATCCATGTGGATTACCGTTTGATTGTTTCATTTTACCAATGATTTCATATCTATCTTCTATGTTACTTGTTGTTCTGTTCAAGCTCATTATGATATAAACCCTTATTATCAACCTAATTAGATGAAACTTATGTAATTTGTGATGATTTAAAGGTGTGAGTTATATTATGTTAATATTATGGTGATCTTGGGAAAATTTTTGATGGGTAGCATCTACATTTTAATGGGAAGTTATAACCTTATGAGTTGTAATTGTGAATGTCATACAAGGTTGAAAAACGTATAACTAAGTTTTATTCATGAAACTAGTCTCATAATAAGTTTATGGCTAATGAAATAGAAATAGTTATTGGATACCATATCACCTTAACTTTACGGGTTCCTTTTTATTAGTCTGAGAAATAAGCATTAATTGTTATGATTTTCTAAAATTAATGGTATATTATAAAGGAACCTGATTAACTATCTTTTTAACATTAAATTATGTTTTCAGAAATCATATGTCAAAAGGTAACAAGAGATTTACCTACATTACTAGTGGCTTTGATCTAAGTTGTAAAACTCACCCTGACGTGGTCCTAGTCACTATGGAGCAGATAGACGAGAAATCATGCCAACTCTTATTTATAAACAATAACATAATTACTTTAATCAATATATTTAATCTGTAAGGCCACGTTCCCGGGATGCTTACAGTTGGCCAATCATTACTCATAAAACATATCATTACATTTATACTTCATAAAACTACGCAGCGGAACATTAAAATAATTTTTCATTAAAATGCTTTTGCAAGTTAATACAATCATTCATTACACATTTCCATTTGTTCTCATTAAAATGCAAAAACATTATCAAAAGAATGCCATCCAAATGCCAAGTAGCTGCCCCGCGCCATCCTTACCGATGCTCTCCTGCCAACTGGAAATTGCATAAAACGTCAACGTTGCTGAGTGAGTTCTAGGTTAACATAAAAGCATACTTTACATTCATTAAACCATTCCTTACTTTAACATGTGATCACACATCATACATACACATAGATAATATCATTATTATCTTCTTCATCATTCATTAACTTTCTTTCATTCATCCTACCTCATTATCATTCACATTCATTACTTTTGTTCATCATTACTTCTTTTCATTTCATCAAAACCATGAACCTTACCCTACCGTCATGCATAAAGCTGGTACTGGGCTGGGGTCCATCATAGACCCCCCGTCATGGCGCACAGCAGCCTGGCCACAGTACCTAGGGTAAGTTCAGGTGTACCTTTGTCATGGGCTATACCCTATCATCATACATAAAGCAGATACTAGGCCGGGGTCCATCATAGACCCCCAGTCATGGCGCACAGTAGCCTGGCCACAGTATCTAGGGCAAGCGACAAAGGTTCCATACATATGGTCACAAAGAAAGACCCCGATGTGCATCCTTCTGGGGTAGCTAACCCGCATACCGTTGGGCTAACACCCTACAATGGGGCGTGTCCTGACATACAAGGCTTGCAAGACTTTCTTTACTTTCATCGTTCATTAATGCATGCATGCATTCATTCATCATGTTCCTCTTTTCATTATCTTCCACTTTACATTACATAATACTTTCATTTCATTCATTAACATCCAACGTAAAGCCATGGGAAAATAAACATACATAATAAGGAACATTAACAACATTAGTCAACATCATCATACAAAGCATCATACATACATCATATACATCATACATACCATCATGCATAAGCATCATACATACATCATAACATGCCCATCATAACCTCTATGACCTCAAAGGTCAACTTACATGAATCCCCCGAGAACATCCCAAGTCAAATCCTAAATCTCACTTTTCCCCAGAAAGTCAAACTATTCTAAGTGTTCATCCATATTTGCCTTTTGTTCACCCGCATTTGTGATAGTTCATTTGCATTTGCCTTTTGTTCATCCGTATTTGTTATAGTTCATCCGCATTTCCACTACTTAGTGGAAAATGTCCATCTGCATTGACTGTTCATCCGCATTGACTTTCATCCCCATTGACTTTCATTTGCATTGACTTACTTAATGCTCATCCGCATTAACTGTTCATCCGCATTGACTTTCCATACTCATCCATATTCTTTTGCATAATTAGGCAGATTCTAAAACTAAACTTATGAGCCTTAAACGTCATATTTCAGTTCCCAATCACCATCCATCATGTTCTAAGCTTAAATCTTACATTCTAAGCCTTAGAAACACCACATGACTAAGCATGAACATAGCCACACATCACATCATAACATCAACATACACACAATCAAACATACGGGTCTAAAACCCAGTTAAATGAAAACATACAATCATGCATTTCCAGTCCAACATTAGTTATAACATGCAAAAGAGGGGTTCTAGAACTCACCTTTGCAGCTCTTGAGTATGGCTTCTTCCAAACTCATCTGTAATTGAGTTCAACTGCCTAGAAACCCATAAAAGACATACCCGAACACATACAAACACACATAAGCACAAACCCGAGGACATAACCAGTTAAGAACATCATAAAACCATGAATTCTTACCTTGAATTCGAATTCCTTCTTGTTCTTCCTTCAAAATCGAGAGTTTCAGCTCCTTCTCTCTCTCTCTCTACCAATATCCGATTGGAAAAGGGTGTGGTGTGACCAGTTGGGCGGCCATACCATCTTTATCACCAACTTTTTAACCGGGTGTTACATAATCACATCACCAATTCATCACAATTACATAAGTGTAATCTAATTAGGATGATAGCCTTTATTCCCTAGTTTTAAATCCAAAAGTTTCAATCTTATTTTACTTTATTTATATTATTGTTTATAAAACCCTAAAAATCTTAATTACATTAATGAAACTTATCAATTTCTCAAATAAAAACCAAATCTGGTAGTCAATCATTTAGGTTTTTGAGTAGGCTAGGTGTGTCCACGAATTGATTCTCGGTTCTTATCATCACTATATTACCACATGACAGGTACACTTGGTTTTTGTATATGTAGTTTAGTATTAGTAATAACCAATTAAAAGTGAGTCCGTGCGAAAAACCTTTATATATATATATATATATTATATATATATATATATATATATATATATATATAATATATATATATATATATATATATATATATATGTATATGTATATGTATCCTAAAAAGTGTGTCTATATGTATATATGTATGTATGGGTTCTGCTAAAAATATCATGTATCCTAAAAAGTGTGTGAAGAGTTTTAGTGATGACACATATCAATAAGGTAGTTTTTGTTTAAAGGGCAAATGCACATCAAATGCATCTTAACCATACATAATGTTAATCTAACGATTGAAAATATGTCCTAGTCTTTTTAGACACACCATCCTTTTTAGAATAACTCCCCTATATATTGTGTGTGGTTTGCATCATAGGATCGAGTATAGACTTATTTCATGAGTATTTGTGTTTATTTTGGACTTGGATTGGATTATTATGGATATGTATGTTAGTATTAATGGGTTGACACCTCACCCTTATTATCGGTATGCTAGATGAGACTGACGTGGCCTGCACATGCCCTTATGGTGAATATAATCCTGTTATTTGGACTAGTCATCAGTTTATGTTAATTTTTACGACTTCTATGTTCTCATACACACACATATTTTGTACATAACTCACACGAAAATTTATTAGTACTTATGAACCTATGAACTTATCAACTTATATTGACTCTTTGGAGCATGGTTTTTTAGGTACAATGTTGAAGTGCTTGGATAGTGAACTTTAGAAAAGTCCGCTCCTACAAGAACATTAGACATTTAGAATATTGGTTTTGGACATTGTGTTATTGTTGAATTTGTTATTAGTTTGGATTGATCTTGTAGTGATTATTATACTTTTTAACTTCTGGATTTTGTGCATTTATAGAATAACATTATGGTATTGATTGTTCTTGACACTTGTTCTTTTATGTCGAGCGATGTCATGATCCATTGATGGAGAATTCCTTTAGAGAATCTCGTAGACCCGAAATGTCTTATGACGATCGCATATGCCGCATACTCGCGTTTTCGTTACAAATGGGGGTGTGACAAGATCGTAGGTAGGGTGATTAGCATCATGAATCTTTAATAGTTAAGAAGCATAAGCTACAACTTTTTCTCATTGCATCAAGATGTACCCTAACCCCTGATAAGAAGCATCAGAATAGACAACGAAGTCTTCATTTCCTTCTAGCGGTATCAACAAAAGAGCTTGTGTCAACCTTTTCTTTATCTCCATAAATGCATTTTCTTGACTTTCGCCCGATTTAGACTTAACATCCTTTATTGTCAACTTCGTCAATAGAGAGACAATCTTAGAAAAATCCTAGATAAACTTTATGTAGTAACCCGCCAATCCAAGGAAGCTTCAAATTTCTAATGGCGTCTTAGGAAACTCTATTTCATTTCTTCTTTCACTTTAGCACGATCAAACATGATCCCATCTGGGTTAATTACGTGACCTAAAAAATGTACCCTGTGTCAACAAAATGCGCACTTTGAGAACTTCGCATACAGCTTCTCCTTTTTAAAGTTTCCAACTCATTGTGAAAAGTATGGTCTCCCTTATTCTTTGAGTAGGTCAGAATATCATCTATAAACACTGACACTAACTTATGAAACATCAGTTGACTATCCCTATTTATCAAGTCCATAAACGTTGTTGGAGCATTCATGAGGCCATAAGACTAACAACATATGCAAGGAACGCTCCACGCCCTTATCTCATAAAATTTCCTACCTTTATCATAGATATTATCTTTAGAATTCATATACTTTATCATCATAAACCGTGACTAGGCTACCATCAAGCTTATCAACCAAATCAACTTTTTCTAAAAAACTATATTAGCCCCATAGGCGACTAACCAATCCATACCCATCACAACATTGAATCCTCCTAGGTTAATAAAAAATAACCTAGAGGGGAATCTATGAATTTCTAGTTCTATGTTACAATCATCTTTCTTTGAAAAAAAGCATCTCATTACATACTTTTGACATTTTATTTACATATTTATAAAGAAATTTTGGAGCCCTGAACCTAAACTAGGCACGAATACCCTCGTAATAGTAGTTGGCAACGAAAATATGGATTTTGATAAGGTGTTGGCTATGGAGTGACAGCCCGTAGATATTGGCAAGGTCCTTAAATAAAAGAACTATCAAAAGAGTAAATTGAACACATTTAGTTTCAACTACACTATGAGAGACTTGAGCATGAGTAAAAAATGAACAAATTAAAACCCTTTCCGTACAAATGACAAAAAGAAATGATAAACTTAATCAAGTTTTAGCTCATATTCCTGCACAAGGAAATTGTTGGCAGTACAACTTAATGCTACCAAATCTAAACAGTAAATTTTGTGACATATTTTATTGACAAAATAATTAATGCTTTAACAATTATCAAATGTTAGGTACAGTTAGTAACCTACTTATAGTTTTTACCAAAACATGTTATAGGTAACTTCTATGGAGAATTATGTTGGATCTTTCTATTAGTAATTATAGTACCACATCTGAAATGGTAAGTACTTGATAAATTCACGTGTGATTTTTAATTTTCCATAACCTAATTAATTTAATTTAGGACATTCTGTGGACAATACTAATGCTAAGAAATCTTACAAGTAGTATAAACAGAAGGCACTTCTCAATCTGACTTAGCTTAAACGATGCAAAAAGAATTGGTAACTACGGTAAGTATTTGAGAATTTATTTTTTTATAATTTTTCATGCATAAGATTAATTGTTGATTCCATAACCTAATTAATTGAACTGTAGGCGACGTCTGTGGCCAAAACTAATGCCAACGGAAGACAATCCTCAATCTAACACATTTAATTTGGTGCAAAAGAAAATAGTAAGAAAGGTAAGCATTTGATCATTTCTTTTATTCCATGTGATTGTTGATTTTCTATAATGACCTAATCAATTGAATGTTTTTTAAGAAAAATATGAAAACTAGAAAAAATAATGGTCTATGCCTAAGACATCATTTCATTTGCAAAAAGAAAAATAGATTTTCACATTTCTTGAAATAGAAGTCAACTAACATGTTAACACAAGAAAACATCCAACATGTATTGCGAAATGCACTTATATATTGACTTTAATCTTATGATGTTAAAAAGTGTACTTTGTGTGCTCTAACTTTGAGCAACATCGTGGCATATGGTACAATTTGCTTTTCAATGGAAAAACAGAACCTTCATAGAGTTCCACTACAAGATGATTGCTTTAGATTTTTTGTTGATCAAGTTGTCAAGACAACACTAAATAGAATCAAATGAAATAAAACACTAAATAGTTTTGTTGTTTTGCCAAAATACCTTGTCAAATCTGACCAAAAGGTTTGTTCTTTTGCTCTCCTCTTTGGTTTTTATTTTAATATTGAACAAGTTTTTTCTTTTTACCAAAGAATTTATCCATATCTCATGCAGTAAGTTCCATTTTCATTTCCATTTGGGCATTTATATTTGTTTATTCCATTTGGTAGTGAATTAAATTTTTGATGATATGTGCAGTAAATGTACAGTTTTTTTATTTTAACATTAAATGAAGTCAACAACCAATTCATTTGTTTCTAGTTGAATAAGAAAAAAAAATTGATGTTTCAGTGAACATCAAAATTTGATGTCATTGGATTCGCCATCAATATCCTTATGATTCAACTAAAACTACTATCCACTAAACTTATATATCATTTTTTAAAACCTTCCATCTCTCATTCTTTATCTTTATTTTTGTATTACTCAAAGACACTTATTTTATTATTTTTTTTATACACTCACAAGAATTTGATAGATGATGAATAGTAATCCTATAAATTTTATGGCTTAATATTGTAATCCTTTGTAATTTTAATGATAGGGTTTAGGGATGATAAATCTAATCGAGATGTGTTTTGATGATAGGATTTAGGGATGATAATCTAATGAGACGTGTATTTAACCATTTCTATAATTTTTGATGATAAAGATAATTAGATGAATATACTGTGAATGCTATGTTCCATTTGGTTTTTCTTTGGATATTCAAATATGTTTTCATGTTTTGTTGCTCCAGGTACCTAATCCACCATCTAATCAAACTCACATTGGTATGAATTAAAAAAGTAATAATAAAAAGCTTACAACACTACACGACATTATAAAATAGACAAGGAACAATAAGATTAAGAAAACAACCTAGAAATATATCGTTTACGTGTATGGTAGCTTTATCACTTTTGTAGATAGCTTTTGATTAGAAATTGGGCTTTAGTTAGTGTATAAATTAAATAAACTTATGTATGTATTTTGGTTTGTTATTGTTAAAATATGATTTGGTTTTTAGGTTTCTCAGTTTTACTAATCTTTTATTTGACAAAAAACGGAAAATTAAATGGCTAATTACACGAAATAACCTCACAAAACCACAATTGATGTGTTACCAGTTTATAGCCACACTTCTTGGAACAAAATGCTTGATTATAACACTCAGTCATGATTTTTCACAATGGGTGTGACTAAAAGAAACTTCTTTTGCTATATAATAGAAACGGCCACACATACCATAAATTCATGTGTTTGTCGCTATTATTTAACCACACTTTTTGGGAAAAAAATGTTAACAACCTTTAGCCATGGTTTTTCTAAATAAATATGGCTAAAACAAACTCTTTTATGAATATATAATAGAAATGAGCACACTTACAATAAAAACATGTGGTCATTGATATCCTTTAACCACACTTAGTTTAATTACAACAAATTTTTAGCAACAAATTTCAAATTAAACGTTGTTAAAAGAAACCCTTTTGTGACTATATAATACAAAAGAAACCCTTTTGTGACTATATAATACAAACGGGCAAAATCACAATATAAACATGTGGTCATTGCAACCGTTTAGCCATACTTATTTGAATAAAGTGCTTGATTACAACAACCCTTTAGCAACGGTTTTTCGAAATAAATGTGGCTAAAACAAACTATTTTGTGACTAGATAATGAAAACGACCATGTTTACAATGTGACCGTTGCTACACTTTATCATACTAAGATGGACAAAATGCTTGATTGGAACAAACTTTTTGCCAAGGTTTTTCGAACCAATTGTGGTTAAACAAACTCTTTTGTGATTATATAATCAAACAACCACAATTACAATAAGAACAAATGATCGTTGCTATCATTTAACTACGCTTATTTGGACAAAATGTTTGACTAAATAACCCTTTAACTAAACTTTTTCAAAATGGATATGGCTAAAACAAACTCTTTTGTGATTATATAATAGTAACAGCCACACTTACAATAAAAACATTGTAGCCACACTTATTTAGACAAAATGCTTGATTGCAATAACTCTTAAGCCATGGTTTTTCTTTTAATTGGATGTGGTTAAAATAAACTCATTTGAGACCATATAATATAAACGGTCACACTTACAATAAAAACATATGCCCCTTGCTACTCTTTAGCCACACTGACAAAATGAAAATGTTTAATTACTATAGCCCTATAGCCATGATTTTTTGAAATGAATGTCACTAAAACAAACTTTTTTTAAGTATATAATACAAATGCCACTCTTACAATTAATTTGTGTAGCTGCTGTTACCCTTGAGTTACACTTATTGAGTTATTGGGACAAAGTGTTTGTAAGGAATATTAGTACCCTTTGGCCATATACTTTTAAGTTGCTTTGGACACTAAAACATGAATGTGGATACCTAAGATGACTAGATCTTTGATCACACTTTAGCTTAAAAACGTGAGACAGAAGCTGAACATCTCACCTTGCATTCACTTAACCGTCGTCTCGTGTGTTGGTTTATATAAGAAGCTTGCATTTTAAATTGAAGAATGTATTAGCCATTTGAATGTTAAAGTTTGGATTACCTATGATGTGAACAAGTCTCTTATAAATAAATATATATAAAAGCCTTCAGCTAATATTTAAATTTCGGGAGAATAAAAACAAAGGCGAACTGCTTCAGCTTATGCATTGTTTATCATAAAAGTATTACATATAGAAAGAAATAATTCACTTCAAAATCTTGGATGGTAATATGCTCAACATACCAAGTAGTGTTATTCTATAAAATTTCCATAGTGTAAAAATAAGGACAAAAGCATCAACGTCTTCATTGTTCAAGTATGGTTGTATAGAATCATTTCCCAAAGGCTTTTCAGATATAAGATACAAGCTTTAATGCGTAATGTACAAGGCCTTGGTTGTTAGAAACAAAAATGTTAAATAATTAAGATGATTGCCGTTCACTTTTCACTAATTGCCCCGTCTAAGCACGGATAGGAATCCTTTGTCCTTTCGGCGATCATCTACATCTTCCCCAACCTGAAACAACAAGATGTTTACTCATTGGGTCGGCTTTTTTTCTGGTTTTAATATTATTTTTCTTAGAAAAAAACCTAATTTTTTTCTTGTAAACCAAATGTTTTTCTAAAGATTCAAAATGGCCATTAGATAAGAGTTAAGACGTAACAACTTTTGAGCGAGTAACATGATGTCCAGCTGACATAATTTAGTATCCAAGTTGGGTTGAGTTTATTACAAGAATTTTTAAACAGGTTGTGTTTTGGTTAGTGGTTAGTTGTTACCAACTGCCAACCCAAGCTTTAATTATTATACAAGTTCAAAGATCTAGCAGCTATGGTTTTAGATAAGACAGCATACCTCTTTAGCAATCTGATTCAGGATTTCGATGATTTCCGTAAAGTCAGGTCTCAAACTCGGGTCTTGTTGCCAGCATTTCTCAAGCAGCTCAGCAAGTTTTGGTGGAGTGTTCTTTGGAATAGTAGGCCGTAACCCCTGAAAACCGCAAAAAGGTCGTGTCACAAAAGTTCTATTGTAACTGGACAATATATACTCCATCCGTCCACAAATATATATAGAGGTGGCAAAAGGTGGGTGTCCAACAGGGGAGTAATGAGTCAAAATGTTAACCCTAAACAACCTGTGCATGCACACACTAGTTTATTTTAGAAATGCTCTAGGAAGACAAACATTTTTTGCATCACCATCGGTACAACTAAAAAGTTGCTATTCATCTGAGTCCACATGGTTATTTTTTTGGTCTATAGTCTAGATTGAAGGGTATTAAGTGTTGAAACAAATTATAAATTGTGTCAAATGAAAGAATGCAATTTTACAGGGACGCTGAATGTATAATAAAAGAATTTATGATTGACGCATAGCATCACCTTTTGAACCACGCCAACAGCTGCCTGGAGGGGAGTTAAGTGCTCGTACGGAAGCTGCACAAACAAATATACAAAAACATATTTATAAGTTCTGATGTAAGTAACAACAACCCAAACTAAGGATACATTGCCAAAAGATATACCTTTCCAGTTAGTAACTCCCATACTACAACCCCAAAACTGAAAACATCAGCCTTGTGATCATAGGGCTTATGTTCAATAACCTTCAATACAAAAAGAAGAAAGTCATTAGGAAAAATCCAAGCAAAAGATGCAAACGTTGATTTGGAAAAGAACTGGTTAATATAATCATTTTAGTCAAAGGTAGGATAAAACTAGAGGTGACAATATTAATCAAATTACTTATATTATGTTTAATCTCTAGCAAGCAATTGGTCAAACGAGTCAAACCAGTTGAGAGTTGTCCAAAGTGCATTTTTAATGCATACAACATTCTTAACAGCTAAACTGAAAGTACAAAATCAACATAAAGTAACTCATAGTAAGAATTGCAAAATTGCTAAAAAGCCACCTGATTTTGAATTTTTGCCACCTCTAATCAAACCACAGTTGGTTTAACATTCAGTACTTCTTTACAGGCCCTACTAACTTTAAGGGAATGTATAGAAAATTATTATGCATCATTTTCTTATATGTAAGAAAACATGAAAAGAGTTTCTTATTAAAAAAAATTTAGACGTATATTATAAATCCATAGTTATTCCTAAAACTAGTTCAGATTCTTCTTTCATTTTTTACTTTTCTCCCAACTGTGTTCTTCACTATATCACCCTCAATGGCTCTACTTTAGCAGATGAGCTTAACATTAATTGTAAACCCTACGCATCATTTTATCAAAGCCTAAAAAAGCATAAAAAATGCACAACTGTTATACATGCCAATATTAATTCAGTATGACAACTGTTATTTTCTTTCTGAAACATGGAAAAGGTACCTCAGGAGCCATCCATCGGTATGTGCCTGTCTCGGCTGTCATGACACCGGTCTGAGCCTTCACTCTTGCAACACCAAAATCAGCTACCTTAACAACCTGCAACCAAAGTGCCACCAGTAAGATTTGGGATTAGCATTATGGTAAATAACTTAATTTTTTTTTCAAGCAGATCGACATAAATACTGCTATCATTAATAAATCTAAAAGAAAAAGTGAATTCCATGGAGGGTTTGGCATCGAGTGTATAACGGAAACAGGGAACTTGATATAAAGACACGACAGTGAAGATTCAGATCATAAAATGTAGAGATTTCAACTTAGAACCATTACTGATAAATAACTCGACCCAGGTAATGTTTTATCTCTACTAAATTAGAAAAAAGATTAGGCTAAAAAGAAAGGTCTCACGAGACAAATGGTGCCCAAAGTTTTCCTGAATGCATAAAAGCTCTATAATCTTTCTTTTATGAAAAGAAAATTAGATCAAACTATGACTGGTAATCTGAGACGGTATATCAATATAAAAATCAGAACTTTTTATCAAAAAGTTTTTCAGGTCCGCCTATGGCTGTTCAAAAGCTCGTGAAGCTCGCTCGAAAATAGCTCACTCGAAAT
>CM046449.1:51613585-51783585 GCA_025506515.1 Flaveria trinervia | reverse complement strand
CCACAAAAGTAAACAAACTACAATTAACAAACTGTGAAACAGATATAGTTAAAAAATTAAACAGCTTCCGTCACATGGGAATTACAAAGTTTGACTTTATAGATTTCTATGAGTGTCTTTTCATTAAATTCCAATTCTCTTAAATATTTGCAGTGAGCATGGTATTACCTGTTACAATGCACAAACTCGGGGGCTTGGTACATGCTCCTATAAACTGAACCACATTCTTATGCCGCACTTTCCTGCACACAATAAATCTTATTGATTTTCACATATATATGGAAGAACAAAATATAATTAGAGAAGGAAATGCAATTAAACTGTGCAAACTTCACAAGTAAATATTTACCGACCTCAAGATGTAAACTTCTTGGGCAAATTCTTTCTGCAAATCTGTGTTGACACGCTCCGTTTTAAGTATCTTGATAGCCACTTCTTGACTACGATAAGTACCTTTGTATCTACATCAGTTAATAAGTTCAACTCATTATGTGCACTAATTGCAGAATCCATGAAAGTAATTAAATAATACTTGGTTAAAATACTTAGTTACTTACAGATCACCATATGACCCAGATGCAACTTTGTGGTCCAGAATCAGAAACCGTGAATCAATTTCCCACACATCAGTCCCATCATTAGGTATTTTTAGGCGACTAAGTTGGCATGGCTCGCTTGATTGGTCCAGCTCACTTAAAGGAGTTGATGAACTCTGATTCGGCCAAGACTGTTCTGCACGGAAGAGTGGCCATATATAGTGAAACCAAATTCCATTAGTGGCAAAAGTACGTGTAACATACAGTCATTAACTAGCAATAGTCGATAATTAACTAAAATCTGTATTAGCGGGTACATACCTCAAGCTTAAGAAGTTCTCTTTCCAGTGCAGTTCTTAGTCGCTCGGTTTCCTGAAAATAAGTGCAACCATTTTCAGACTGAAAGACAGTCAAACTAATAAACAGTAGAGGAGCAGGCAATAGGCGTTCACTGACTGTTAAAAACACGTAAACTCAACTAAATTTCTTTCTGACATAAGTTTAGAAGTTTAAGAAAATACCTCATATGGCCAACCATCAACAACAAAGACATCTAATGAGTAGCGATCCACTGTGGAAAAAGCATGTGCTTCTTGGATGTTCAGTCCAACTTCAGCCAGCAAGGCTGTCAACTGGAAATTTTGAACATGTTAGTATTTGAGAGCTGCCAAAAGTTATTCAATAGAATGTTCATAAAGATGTAAATCCCTCCTCCGTGGCATTTGTTTTATAAGAAATAGTGAAGCACCTGACTAAGAAGCTTTGGTTTGTCATATGTTGAAAACGTGATCTCATGCATAGGCCTGTGTAAGAGTTAATGACAAAAAGATTGTCAACAAAAAATATGTAGTGGAGAGAAAATGCATTTAGCTTAAAATATATAAATATGCAAGGCTTCTGAAGAAACTAGTGCAATATGCCAATGTGAGAAGTTTAAAAGTGATTCTCAAGTAAATTTACTGCATGCTAATGCAAGACATTAGAGTGATTCTTGAAGAGACACCTGGGAAGAGCTGAATAGCTGTTTACATCACTATCCCCATTTCGAACTTGAGACTCGTTTGCTTCAAGTGCAAGGGCTTCAAGATTAGGAGATGACCCAAATGCAGGTGGTGGATGAATGCTGTCATAAGATTCTTAAGTTAAATACTCACATAAGAAACGGTAAAGAAACGAATAAACTGATTAGTAATAACCTAAGGGCCCATTAGTAATGGACTGACAGCAGGCAAGTAGCACAAGAACTGTAGTTCCAACCTCATTGAATTTGATGAGCTAAAGAAACAAAATTGTTGCTTATCCTCAATTAATATTTACCTCTTGGCAGGTTGCTGTCTAGGAGAGCTTGTATAAACCAAGTCATCAGAGCTGCCATCTGTGGTTGTAGAAACCTACATATAAACAATGGTTGGGTTTAACATGAATTCCACCAGGAGGATGGTAGTTTAAAGTTTTAAAGGACCACTAGGTATTTTAAGCAAAGCCAAACCAGCTCAACCATGGCCACGGTAAATACATAGGTGAAAGACATCAATCAATGGAAGCTGCTAATTACCCAATAAAACTTTGTTGGATTTGTAGAGCTAACCTGTACTAGCCGGACCTCGAATGCAGGCCTATTAGCAGGATCATGTGCTAGATGCAGTAACCGTTTGTGCATGAGTACATCTTCAGCCCGTTCCACATTTACATCAAGTGCATACCTTCAATACAACAAATAAGATCAAACTGTGACTACATTTATCCAATTATTGTAGTTTGTGTGTGTTTATTTGAGAAGGATGGTACACAGAACTTAGATACCATATGATATGATATTTTTATCCCAGATCTGAACAAAGAATAATAAAACCGAAAATTAGTAATCAAAATTGCCGATAAGAAAATTTTGTTTAATGATCAGCTTTATGCAACAAATCTTGATTCTGAATCAAGTTTCACACTCCATGCAGCATATGATTATAGTGGATAAGGCAATTCCTTGCGTTGCCTGAGGTGGGAGAGATGCTGCAACATCCATTAACATTGATTTTTTTTATCTCTATGCAAAATGCACAAACGAAAAAAGATAATATCTGAGGTGTCTACTTCTATCACGAAAAATTCAAACTAATAAAATTTCAATCTCCAATTTGGCCCTCATATTTTACTGACGCTGCTAAAATCCTGTTAATTTGTTATTAAATTATTTTTATTGGATTTATCAATTATTCAATAATTTTTTAACCTAAAAATCGATCCAAACGAGGGGGAGAAAATATCATCTTAGACATACTAAGTCAATAGTTGACATCTACGGACGAGATGGAGTAGACTAATGTCGAAGTGAACAATTCTATCTAGTAAACCAGCAAATCAAAAGTCTAAACAAAACGAAGGAGATCATTCGGCGTAAAAACAAGTTATTCAGATAAAAAACGAAGAAAACTCAAGCTAATTCAACCAATCGCACATTAAGAAACATCAAACCTACATTCCACACACCAGAATTACACAGACGAACACAAAATAACGCATCTGATAACTATCAGATTCATACAACATGATGCAACCGAATTGAGCAAGGGTAAAGGTTTCTCACGTGTATACCTAGTCGGTAACCGATTGAAGTGAGCCAAGAGTTCATCCTCAAATCCAGGTTCATTAACTTCTTCGTTATTAGAGTCCTTGAGTCGGTTAAGCACCTCATTATAACCTCAAGCTTCTTCATCTGATGCCGGTGGCCGCTGCTGCTGTTCACCACCGTGCGCGACGGCGACGACTCCATGCTTCTGCTACTACAACTCTCGTTGCTTTCCATCACCATCACCGTCACAGATTCACAGACTTTTATCACCGAACAACAAATGTTTCTGCTAGATTCAACAGTTTCGATGCTATATGATGATGATTGTGATTGAAACCACAATTCTAATGCAAGCTTTTCCCGCTGTTCATCATCTGTTTCATCTCTCTCTTGTTCTAATTGTTTCTTTTTTTTCTCTCTCTCTCTCTCTCTCTCTCCAGATAATTTGTGAAGTTTGTGTGTGTGTGTGTGGTATATATATACACACATAAATCTAAAGGTGTAAGAGACGGTTTCTTATTTTGTTTTTTTTAAATGATTAACGGCGCAGCATAATGGCATCCTCTAAGCATCCGAGTCGAATCATCAACTCTATCCATAATTATTTATTATTTACTTACCATGTTAAAACTTTGGTATTACACCTTTAAGATTATAAAATAATATTATATATTTTAAGTAATTATTCAAATTTATTTAAGTTAATAAAGTAAATAATATTGATGAAAAAGGTAAAACAGGAAAAAAATTGTTTGAGAGTTATGATTGTGACACGACAAAGATAAAAATAAGGGGTAAAATATTTTTGGTGAGCTAGATTAGAGTTTTACAAAAAGTTTATGGCTCGAATAGTGTTTGAAGTTCGCTTAATAAAAGTTGAATTTTAAACGTACCGAACTCGAGTCAGGGTTAGTTCGATTTAAACTCGGCTCATGGTTCGGTTTGTTGGCTCGGCGCATAACTCGGTGCATATAATATATATGTGTGTGTGTATTATATATATATAATATATATATATATATATATAGTATTATTTTTATTACTATTATTATGATTATTATTTTTTATTGGGATTTTAAAAAAGTTTTTTTAAATAAAAAGTGATTTTTCTTAGAAACATATAAGTATTTTGTTTAAAAAATATATAATTTGATAGTAAATTGTTTATATTCAAAATAATAATCTTTATTCTCCAAAATATGAAGTAACCAACAAAATGTAAAAGCCCTAATATATATTTTGTGTTTTCATATAAATTAATGTGAAAAAAAAATATTTTAAATCGAGCCGGCTCAAACGAGCCCCGAGATGGCTCAAGCTTTTCACGAGCCGAACTCGAGCCAGTGTTTTGAACTCGTTAAAATTTTCAAGTCGACTCGGCTAGGCTCGATAAGTTTCGTGCTCGACCTCGAACTCATCCTGACTCAGCTCGTTTACAACCCTAGGATTATGGCATGAGATGTATAGAGTTACTTATTTGTTAGAGATGTAGATTGTGCTAACTTTTAAATTTTGACGATTTAATTGTCTGGTTTAAGCATTTGTTAATTGTTACTTGGTTTTTTTATTTTTCTTAAAATGTATCATTTTTATAGTTATTCTACTTATTTATCTGTTTATTTTAATTTTAATGGAGAAGGTGAGTTATAAATAAGATGCAGTATAAATGTTCGGTTTTAGATGTTTGATATTTAATTTTTTAATCGACTTACGTTTTTCTATTACGTTTCAACAAATGTTGCAAATTAGTTGGTGTATTTAAGTTTACAATTAAATGGTATGTTTAAATTAAGCAATTAATTATATCAAATATTATGCTAATATTAATATTATTGATATTGTGATTGATTACAACTATACAAGACTTTGTTTGTGAAGGCTTTCTATTTTTTTTCTTTTTTACCTAATGGGTCGGAAAGATTTCAAATTCCATAACTTTTAGATTATTTTATACTAGGTTAGTAACCCGTATATTACACGTGTGGATTAAATAAATAATAAATAATTAGAAATAAAAATTGATGAATTATAAAACTATGTTGGAAGATAAAATATAATTACAATTGCATATGAATAGTTATTTCAAGTAAATAAACAATAGATATGTTATAGATAAATAGATAGTCTAGAAACCCATTTATTAAACGAGTTATAGTTAGTAATAAACACGAAAAGTTACAGTACGATATTTTAATATAAGATATGCAATGTACGTACTTGTTCAATAAATAAAACAATTATACTATTTTTAACTCTTTTATGTAACTAGTTTCATTTTTTAATATATGTTTTAAGATTTTCTTACAAAAATTTATTGTTTATAAAAATCTTGTTTATAAAAATCTTGTTTATTAAAAACTCAAGTTTTTAGTTATTTTGGTTGATTTAATAAAAACTGCTTTTAGAAAATTCTATATTTTTTATAATTATTTTAAAAAAGGAATTATTAAAAATATTTTATTTCAAAAGGTTTAGTGTTTTAGAAAAGATATGAATTTTAATTATCTTAATAAAATTTATTTTTAAAAACATAATTTGATTTTAAGGAAAAATGTAGATGAGAGAGAAAAATAAATCAATTGACCAAATTAATTTTTATGAAAAGATATAAAAATTATTTGAGTATTTAAATTATTTTAATACTCTTTTGGAGGGAAAACAAATTGAGGATATTTAAAAGAATGACAAGTGTCAAAAAGATGGTTTAAAAAAATAACAAATGGCAGAAAAAACCTTCTTTTATCAATATTTATAGATTATAGATTATAGATTTATAAATTTATAAATTTATAGATTTAGTTGAAACTTTAAATATATCTATCTGTTGTAATAAAAAGATTTTTTGAGTGACACTTGATATAATTGTAGACCTTTTAATTCTGATTTTTTTATTTTTTTTTCCTCTTAAATAATTAGAGTAACTAGTAATGATATTATCTAATTTTTTTAGATTTAGCATTAATTTTTAATTGCTTAAGAAAGAGGTCTTCTTATATGTAATTTCTAAAGAAATAAAATTTTATAAAATAATAATTTTTTAAAACACCAAACTTTGAAAAAATATGAAATATTATAACATCGGTTTTTATAAAAATTATAAACTAAAATATTAAAAGTTTGGAGTTTTAATAAAATAATTTAAAGATGGCATATTTAAAAGTGGTTTGTTTTTGAACAAAAAGTTTAAAATTAAATTGAAAAATAATAAAAACACATTTTTTAAAAATTTATATAGTTGTTTTGTTATTTATAGTATATTAATTCATAATTTCAATAATATCTTATCTTAAAATATTATTTTATAATTAATAAATGTAAGGCCCCGCTCCCGGAACGCTTACAGCTGGTAAATCATTGCACATAAAACATGTAACTTTGTTTTTAACATTCATAAAATATTGCAGCGGAAACATAAGAATAATTTTTCATATCATTACAAATGTTTTTGCAAATTAATACAAGCGTTCTTTTTCAAAACATCGTTCGTTCGCATTACAATGCAAAAACATTACACAAAAGAATGCCATCCAAAAGAGCTGAGTAGCCGCCCCGTACCATCCTCATCAACTTTACCTGCCAACTAGAAACACATAAAAGTCAGCGTTGCTGAGTGAGTTCTAATTTTATAATAAAACATACTTTCCTATCATTAAAACTGTTCTTTACTTTCATGCGATCATACATCATACGTACACATAGATATTATCATTATTATATTCATTAATCGTTCATACTTTCATTCTTTCATTCGTACGTTCATTACTTTCAATGACATGTACGTTACCCCGAACATTGTGCACGAAGCGGGTAACTGGACCTAAGGTCTTTCATAGACCTCGAACATTGGGCACGGAGCTGACTCCAGTACCTAGGGTAAGTACATTCACCATTTATCTTTTTTCTTTCATTCTGGATCAATGCCATATGCTATATCCCGAACATTGTGCACGAAGCTGACTCCAGCACCTAGGGCAAGCGGCAAGGATCCTATACATGTGGTCAATCACAAAGATTGGACCCCAGTGTGCATCCTTCCGGGGTAGCTAACCCGCACACCGTTGATCTAACACCCTTTATTGGGTGTGCACCTCCATACATTTGCTTGCAAGCCTTTCTTACATTCATTCGTTTATTAATGCATGCATTCATTCATCATGTTCCGCTTTTTATTATCTTTCACTTTACATTACATAATACTTTTCGTTTCATTCATTAACATTCAACGTAAAGTCACAGGAAAGATAAGCATACATCATAATAAGGAACATCAACGTACACAGTCATCAACATCATACATGGCATCATACATACATAACATACATCATGCACAAACATACAACATCATGCATCATCATCATCAAACTCATGCCCAACATAGCGTCTATGACCTCAAAAGTCAACTTATATGAACTCCCGGGAACCTTCCACATCAAAACTTACATCTACACTTTCCCCCGAAAGTCAGTAAATACACTATGTTTTCCTCGGGTACACCAGGCCTACTTGGGCGTATGGGCAACTTTCAGTCGCATGACTACTCATGCGACTGAACACCATGCGAATGGATAATATGCGATTGAACACCTATGCGAATGAACCAATGCGGATGAATACTTGTGTGAATGGACCTAATGCGGATAGAACTAGGCGTATGGGTCTCAGTCGCATGACTCCCCATGCGATTGACCCTCAGTCGCACGACTGGCAGGCGTATGGGCCTCAGTCATACGTCTCACATACGATTGAACCTCAATCGCACGACTGGCATGGGTGTGGACTTTAGTCGCACGACTGGCATGCCATTCGGTCGCATAGCCCTAACTGTGCAGAATACAGCTCACTCTCGAACCCAATCTGCCATTTTCGACCATCAAGCTCTTCCAAACCTCTTTTAAGCCCAAATCAACCATCCTAAACCTTAGGAATGCATACCACAACACCATACAAGCACACACAAGCCCGAAATCATACATCGCTCGCAACATACACAACCACATACACACGGGTCAAACACACACACTTAAAAACAATATTTCAGATGTGTTCCAGCCCTAAAATCATTCAAAAACGTGTAAAAGAGGGGTCATAGAACTCACACAAACGACCACAACGAGAAGACCTTCGATTAGACCCGCTACACTTCGATTTTGCACGCTTGAATCCACTCGAACCAAGCTTTTTCTCCCTTTTCTTCTCCTCTCTTCTCTTTGGCTGATTTTTACAAGTGTGGGGAAAGGGTGAGGGCTGCCCTCTCCCTTTAAATACTTCCACTCACCCAACTTTCTCTCGTTGGCAAGTTTGGTCTCTCGACTTTGGACTTTATTTCTTTTTCTTCTTTCGTTGGCTTCAAAGAAAATATCCGGGTGTTACAGGTTCACCCCTCTTAAATAGATTTCATCCCTGAGACTTGTTATTCCTCGAACAGGTGTGGGTAATTCTGCCTCATTTCTTCTTCAGTTTCCCACGTTGACTCGAATCCTTTCCTGTGCTTCCACTGTACACGCACAAGAGGAACCACTTTATTCCTCAGCCTCTTCTCCTTTCGATCGATGATTGCCACTGGTTTCTCCACATAATTGAGCCGTTCGTCTACTTTGATATCCTCCAGTGGAACAATCATATCCTCATCTGCCAAGCACTTTCTCAGATGAGATACATGGAATGTCAGGTGAATTCCACTTAGCTCATCTGGTAATTCCAGTCTATAGGCCACCTCTCCTACTCTAGCAATGATTCGGAAAGGGCCTGTGTGCCTCGAGCTCAACTTGCCCCGCTTTCTGAACCGAATGATACCCTTCCAAGGCGAGACCTTCAACATAACCCGATCACCCACCTGGAACTCAATCGGTCTGCGTCGTTATCAGCATACGACTTCTGTCTATCCTTGGTTGCCTTCATGAAGGCCATAATCTTTTCAAGATTCTCAGTTGTAGCCTCGATTACCTCGACACTCCCTAGTTCTTTTTGACCAATATCACCCCAATAAACGGGTGTTTTGAATCTCTAGCGTATAGCATCTCATAAGGGGGCATACCAATGCTGGCATGGTAACTGTTGTTATATGAGAACTCAGCTAACGGTAAGTAGTCATCCCAACTTCCTCCAAAATCAATGACGCACGCCCGAAGTATATTCTCTAGTATCTGAATGGTCCTTTCTGACTGCACATCTGTCTGGGGATGATAAGTCGTGCTAATGTGTAACCTCGTCCCCATAGCATCATGGAATTCTTCCATAATTTAGATGTAAACCGGGTGTCACGATCAGAAACAATGGACACCGGTACACCGTGGCGAGTTACAATCTCCTTGATAAAAAGATCTGCTAACCTCTCAGATGAATATGTATCGCGGATTGGTAGGAAGTGAGCACTCTTCGTCAAACGGTCAACTATCACCCATATGGCATCATACCCTTTCGGGGTACGCGGTAACTTCATAATGAAATCCATGGTGATGTGCTCCCACTTCCATTCCAGAATATCCAAAGGTTGGATCTTCCCATACGGCTTCTGATGCTCGGCCTTCACCTATAGACAAGTAAGGCATTTACTCACATACTCCACACGTCACATTTCATACCCGGTCACTAGTAATCCTTTTCATGTGTTGATACATCTTTGTGGTGCCTGGATGAACAGAGTATCAAGTATTGTGAGCTTCATCCATGATCCTCATGCGTAGATCCTCGAAACGAGGAATCCACACTCGTCCAAATCGGGTTTTAACACCAAGTGTTTTTTCACCAAATTCCGCAACCAGGCCTCTCATTCTTTCTGAGTTAAGATGATCTTTCTTCAATGCCTTATCTTGAAACTCTTTAACTTGCTTCATCACGTCAGAGGTCATGATTAGCTGATACGCTTTCACCCAAATCGGTTTGGGTCTCTCCTTCCGACTAAGGGCATCCACCACCACGTTGGCTTTGCCCGGATGTAGGCTTGTACAAAAAGTTCATGGCTCGAAGCTCGCTCGAAGTTCGCTCGAAAAAAGCTTGAAAAAAGCTTAGCTCGAAAAAAGCTCGAATCTAACGAGCCGGCTCGGCTCGGCTCGAATTCTAAGCGAGCTGAACTCGAGCCAGGGTTAGCTCGGTTCTAGCTTGGCTCGTGGCTCGGTTCGTTGGCTCGGCTCGTGACCCGATGCATATAATATATGTATAAATATATCTATTTATAGAGTATAATTATTATTATTTACTACTACTACTATTATTATGATTATTATTATTTTTATATTAGGATTTTAAAATTATTATCTTAAAAATAAAAATAGATTGTTTTAGAAACATTAAATATATTTTGTTTAAAAAATATATAACTTGATAGTAAATTGTTTATATTCAAAATAATGATCTTTGTTCTTATAAGTACGGAGTATCCAACAAAATGTAAAAGCCCTAATATATATTTTTTGTGTTTTCATATAAATTAATGTGAAAAATTAAAAAAATAAATAAATTCGAGCCGGCTCGAACGAGCCACGAGCTGGCTCGAGCTTTTCACGAGCCGAATTTGAGCCGGTGTTTTGAGCTCGTTAAAATTTTCGAGCTGGCTCGGCTCGGCTCGATAAAGTTCGAGCTCGAGCTCGAACCCATCCTGGCTTGGCTCGGCTCGGCTCGTTTACAGCCCTACCCGGATGGTAATGGATCTCGCAGTCATAATCTTTTATAAGCTCCAACCATCGTCTATATCTCATGTTCAGGTCCTTCTGCTCAAAGAAGTACTTCAAGCTCTTATGGTCAGTGAATATGGTGCACTTCATCCCTTAAAGATAGTGCCTCCAAATCTTTAGTGCAAAGACCACGACTGCAAGCTCCAAGTCATGAGTACGATAATTGATCTTATGAACCTTCAACTGTCGGGATGCATTGGCTATAACCTTCCCTCTCTGCATTAACACGCACCCTAACCCCGAGTAAGAAGCATCAGAATAAACCACTAGATCTTCACTTCCATTGGGTAATGACAGAACAGGAGCTTGAGTCAATCTCGCCTTCAATTCTTCGAATGCCTTCTCTTGAGCTTGACCCCATACAAATTTCACATCTTTCCGGGTCAACTTAGTTAGTGGAGAAGCGATCTTGGAGAAGTCTTGAATGAATCTTCTATAGTAGCCCGCCAAACCCAAGAAGCTACGAACTCCACCTTTACCGGGTCCACCATAATCCCATCAGGATTCACCACATGACCCAAGAACTGAACCTCGCGCACCAGAACACGCACTTAGAGAACTTAGCGTACAACTTCTCCTTTCTCAACGTCTCCAAGACCCCCCGAATGTGGCCGGCATGCTCAATCTCGCTCTTCAAATAAATCAGGATATCATCAATAAACACAATCGTTGATTTATCCAACATCAGCCGACACACCCGATTCATCAAATCCATAAAAGCAGCTGGCGCATTGATCAAACCAAAAGACATGACAAGAAACTCGTAGTGACCATAACGCGTGCGGAAAGCTATTTTAGGGATATCTGTTCCTTCACCTTCAATTGATGGTAGCCCGATCGAAGGTCTATCCTTGAAAACCAACTGGCACCTTGAAGCTGATCGAACAAATCATCGATTCTTGGCAAGGGGTATCGGTTCTTCACCGTCAACTTGTTCAACTCATGGTAGACAATACACATCCTCATACTATTGTCTTTCTTCTTCACAAACAGGACCGGAGCACCCCAAGGAGAGATACTCGGTCTAATGAACCCCTTATCAAGCAGCTCTTACAACTGCTCCATCAACTCTTTCATTTCCGTCGGAGCCAACCGATACGGTGGCTTGGTAACAGGTTGGGCACCCGGTATCAGATCAATCTGAAATTCAATCTCTCTGTCAGGTGGCACTCCAGTTAAGTCTTTTGGAAACACGTTTGGGAAGTCACACACAACCGGTACTTCAGACAGTTGTGGTGTTGGTGTATCCACATCCTTTACATAGGCCAAGTAGGCGTTACATCCGCGCTTCATACACTTTTCCGCCACCTCCATTGAGATAACTTTCGGGATCGTCGTGACCCGATCCCCATAAATAGGTACCGAACTCCCTTCAGGCGCTGTCAGACAATTCATCTTCTTGCGACACACAATGTTTGCCTCGAAGTCCGCTAACAAATCCATCCCTAGAACCAAATCGAAACCACCTAAGGTCATCACGAACGGTCTAACAGGAAATTTATGACCTTCTAGTTCCACATTACAACACTCTATCATCTCAGAAATCCTGGTAGACTTATGGCAGTTTCTAAATCAAAGGGCGCATCAACACGTCTACTACTAACAGGTAGCTTGGCACAGAAAGCAGCAGAAATAAAACTTTTACTGGCACCCGAATCAAATAACACAGAAGCTAAAGTTTGGTTCACTAGAAACGTACCAGACATAACATCAGGGTCCATCCTAGCTTCCTCTTGTGTCATAGTGAATGCCCTGGCACTCGCCCTCGGTCCTTCACTCCCCGTCTTCTTCACTCCGGGACCCTCGGCCCTTGGCTTCTTACAGTCTCTACTCATATGACCACTTTCCCCACAATTAAAACACCTTGTACCCTGCAGTCTCTAGCTATATGACCAGGCTTCCCACACTTGAAACAGACGTTTAACCCCCACCTACACTCACCACTATGCTCCTTCCCACATTTGCCACACTTCTTCGATCCCGTACCCGGTGTGGCTACACAACGATCGTCCACCCGTGCCTTCTTGTTACCCGTCGAGGCATCACCCCGACCAAACCTCTTCCCATTCCAATCCCAATCACCACCGCCTTTCTTGCTACCTTCAGCCACCATCACTACAGCCCTCTCATCATACAATCTCCCTACCAAGTCAACCGCCGACCTAAACGTGCTCGGGCGGGCAGCGATCATGTGCCTGTGAATATCCGCTGGCAAACCTTGAATATACCTCTTGATCTTTCAAGACAGAGGTGTCACCTGATCCGGCACCAGATGTGCCATTTCGTTGAACTTCGTGGTGTACTGCTGGTATGTCATGGTTCCCGCTTCCAGCTATAGGAATTCTCTCTCAACTTTATCCATTTCTCTATGAGGACAGAACTCCTCAATCACCAACTTTTTCAGTTCAGACTATCTCATTCTCCCAATGGCCCGACTACCCTCAGCTTGGACAAATTGTCCCACTAACATAAAGCTAAGTCCATGAAAGAATGGGCAGCAAACTTTACCTTCTGGTCCTCCTAGCACTCGCTGATATTTAAAACAACTTCCATTTCTCTCACCCATCGGTGAGCAGTAGCAGCAGTGTCGTTACCATAAAAGTAGGGGGTCTGCATCATTGAAACGCCCTATAATTACAGCCCCGTACCGCCTCCGGCATAGGCTCCTCTTCTTCCTCTTCATTATCAGAGAGAACCGTTTCAGGTTTCGGTTGCTCCCGTCCTCCCGAGGACCTATTCCTCTCTTGTCTCTTCCCTTCCTGTACCGCCTTGATAACTTCAGTCACTATAGACGGTAAGATTGTCTGCATGACATGATGAACTTCTTCTACAACAGCCTCCTTTACTGAGGCTCTTAGATTGACGCTATCATCGCCACCTCCGGATGAGGGGTCTCTGGTTCTTCGTGAACCACCTTTTCCATTCCTGGGTCTTCCTCTCTTGGGTCGCGGTTCAGCACCACGTCCACCACGACCTCCACCCCTCGAAGCTTTAGATGATCTACCACGTCCATCCACACACACACTAAAAGATTCAAACACCAACACGGTCATTCAAGGGAACAACTCAGTTTATGTCAAGTATAGTAAGTCCCTAATTGTAGTGGCCAGTTGTGATTAGCCACTTACTTTACTCTTTATACCCCAAGCATTACCTATCTTGACTACATCAGTATTTAAATCTACAAACAACACATAACCACATACCATACGCACAAAATACCGGTTAACATTACGAAAATACCTGATGGCACGCAGCTACTCAGATTGGCATCCCTTCCCTTTCCATCCCATTCTTAGTTTAAGTTAAGTTTATTTGAAAATTTACTCATTTCACTTAACTTTGGCTCTGATACCAACTGTAAGGCCCCGCTCCCGGGACGCTTACAGCTGGTAAATCATTTCACATAAAACATGTAACTTTGCTTTTAACATTCATAAAACATTGCAGCGGAAACATAAGAATACGTTTTCATATCATTACAAATGCTTTTGCAAATTAATACAAGCGTTCTTTTTCAAAACATCGTTCGTTCCCATTACAATGCAAAAACATTAAACAAAAGAATGCCATCCAAAAGAGCTGAGTAGCCGCCCCGTGCCATCCTCAGCAACTTTACCTGCCACCTGGAAATACATAAAAGTCAGCGTTGCTGAGTGAGTTCTAGTTTTATAATAAAACATACTTTCCTTTCATTAAAACCGTTCTTTACTTTCATGCGATCATACATCAAACGTACACATAGATAATATCATTATTATCTTCATTAATCGTTCATACTTTCATTCTTTCATACGTACGTTCATTACTTTCAATGACATGTACATTACCCCGAATATTGTGCACGAAGCAGGTAACTAGGCCTAAGGTCTTTCATAGACCTCGAAAATTGGGCACGGAGCTGACTCCAGTACTAGGGTAAGTACATTCACCACTTATCTTTTCTCTTTCATTCCGAATCAATGCCATATGCTATACCCCGAACATTGTGCACGAAGCAGGTAACTAGGCCTGAGGTCTTCATAGACCTCGAACATTGTGCACGAAGCTGACTCCAGCACCTAGGGCAAGCGGCAAGGATCCTATACATGTGGTCAATCACAAAGATTGGACCCCAGTGTGCATCCTTCCGGGGTAGCTAACCCGCACACCGTTGAGCTAACACCCTTCATTGGGTGTGCACCTCCATACATTTGCTTTCAAGCCTTTCTTACATTCATTTGTTCATTAATGCATGCATTCATTCATCATGTTCCTCTTTTCATTATCTTTCACTTTACGTTACATAATACTTTTCGTTTCATTCATTAACATTCAACGTAAAGCCACAGGAAATATAAGCGTACATCATAATAAGGAACATCAACATACACAGTCATCAACATCATAAAGGCATCGTACATATAACATACATCATGCATAAACATACAACATCATACATCATCATCAACCTCATGCCCAACATAGCGTCTATGACCTCAAAAGTCAACTTATATAAACTCCCGGGAACCTTCCACATCAAAACTTATATCTGCACTTTCCCCTAAAAGTCAGTAAATACACTACGTTTTCCTTGGATACACCAGCCCTACTTGAGCGTATGGGCACCTTTCAGTCGCATGACCACTCATGCGACTGAACACCATGCGAATGAATAATATGCGATTGAACACCTATGCGATGGAACCAATGCGGATGAATACTTGTGCGAATGGACCTAATGCGGATGGAACTAGGCGTATGGGTCTCAGTCGCATGACTCCCCATGCGATTGACCCTCAGTCGCACGACTGGTAGGGGTATGGGCCTCAGTCGTACGTCTCACATGCGATTGAACCTCAATCGCATGACTGGCATGCTTGTGGACTTCAGTCGCACGACTGGCATGCCATTCAGTCGCATAGCCCTAACTGTGCAGAATACAACTTACTCCCGAACCCAATCTACCATTTTCGACCTTCAAGCTCTTCCAAACCTCTTCTAAGCCCAAATCAACCATCCAAAACCTTAGGAATGCATACATAACACCATACAAGCACACACAAGCCCGAAATCATACATCACTCGCAACATACACAAACACATACACACGGGTCAAACACCACACTTCAAAACGATTTTCAGATGTGTTCCAGTCCCAAAATCATTCAAAAACGTGTAAAAGATGGGTCCTAGAACTCACACAAATGACAACAACGATAAGACGTTCGATTAGACCCGCTACACTTCGATTTTGCACGCTTGAATCCACTCGAACCAAGCTTTTTCTCCATTTTCTCCTTTTTCTTATCCTCTCCTTTCTTTGGCTGATTTTTACAAGTGTGGGGAGAGGGTGAGGGCTGCCCTCTCCCTTTAAATACTTCCACTCACCCAACTTTCTCTCATTGGTGAGTTTGGTCCTTCGACTTTGGAATTTCTTTTTCTTTTTTCGTCGGCTTCAAAGAAAATATCGGGTGTTACAGGTCCACCTTCTTTTTGGTTTATGATGGGGTCAAAGCTCCAAGTTGTACTTGGATCATGGAACACCCAGTGGTGTTGCATGTAACACACCTTCTTTTTCATCTTTAGCTTTAGATTTAAACTTATTTCTCTTTCCAACAGTCAAACTCAAAAGAGATACCATTGATTTGTACTTTGGTGGCATTTCTCTTATAAATTTAATAGAGAAAATATTCTTTCTAAATATTAAAGCTTAGATTGACTGCATACAACTCACTAATGTAGTAGGTGTTTGATTCATCTTTGACTGCTTAGATTGGAAGAAGGTTGAACATCATATACAATTTATGATGTGGTATTAACATATATCAATCCTTTAGCAGGTGCTACTGTGTCACCACTATGGTTATTAATGGTAACACTCATTTCTTCTTCTTCGACAGCAGTTGTGCCTTCAGTCTTAGCATCTACTTCGTATTGTGTTTTAGTTTCAATATCAACATCCAATTGACCAACTATTACCTTTGTTAATTTTTCAAATGATGTTAGAAGGAGTTTCATTAAAGTTTCTTGTTATTGTGCTTCATCTAACACTAACCATCTAGTAAAACCAAGAAAAACTTAGTGTCATCAACAACTTGTGAGATAGATTGTTCTGACCCTTTAATCAATAGTTGAGCTATATGATTCATGTTATTCTTTAAGTGTTCTTTTATAGAAAGTATACCTTTGTTCCATTTCTATTATTATTATTTTTGCTTGTATGGCCACAAATCTATTTGTTCTTGGATTTATAAAGGGAAGGTTTACTAAGGGTTAAGATTTGAGTGCTGGATATAATTGGTGAGGAGCTTAAGGTTGGCAAAATACCATATAAAAAAATCCTCAAATCATTATCTTCAAATTCTCCGAAGTAGATATTTCAGCATGCCAAGAGCATCTTCCAATCTAGCATCTACATGATCTAGAATCATATCCATAAGTGATGATGCTATCATCTTTAGGTCTTCTGCTTCTCAAAATAAACTAAATATGTAAAGAGGATTTAACTCAATAGAAAGACTATACCGTTACATATCAACTTGCATAGTTCCAACTGTTTTGGTTAAAGGAATGATGTTTCGAGGCGATGAAGCAAACACTAAAATGGAGTTATCTAATATCTTTGAGGTTCTTATTGATCCCTTAGGAGATAGTAGCTTTTTAGCCACGTTTGATAGAACAATAAGAACATCAATAGTTGCATCCTTTTCTTCCGCAGTCTTGGGTGTAGCTTCAAGCCCAAGAACTAGTTCATGTCTATAGCTTTTCTCAATGGAACTTTTTCTTTTCAAACTCTTCTTTCTCTTCAACTTCTTTATTCTTTTCTTTATTGTTTCTTTTGTCAATCCATTTACATATTTCTTTATCCACATCCATATCTAGTAAGTATTTCCATCTTTTTTTCTTTTTTCCCTCGGAGTTAGAGCTAGCATAGTTTAATTCATTAAGACGTGGATTAAGCTCTAATTCATCTATAGAGAAAGAATTTTATTTTTCCTAGATAGGTTGTAGCTTAAATAAGGAATGCTTTTGAGGAGCTTCCTTGCTACTAGGATAATATCAACTTCTTTGGATCATTTTCTCATTTTGGTAGCATTAGCTGAGATTTCAAATAAGCCTAAAATAATCCAAGAGAAAAGGACGTTCAAAGGTTCTTATAGTGCTAAGTCAAAAGTAATGATTTGCAAGGATGTAATGATTGCCTACTTAGCTCTGAATAATCTTTTAGATTGTTGATCTTAGATCTAAGATCAACAACTTCTCTTAAGCTTTCAACCCTTGATTTTGTTTAGTTAGTTATATTGTCTTTTTTGCTTTAGTTTTTAATGGCATTCTTAGATTGTATGTAACATCTTGTATTTTTGGGTTAATTTAAAGTTAACTGCGTTTATTTTTATAAGGGCAATTGTTGCCTTATATGAAACTTATGGATTACTTATGCTTATGGTTTTAATTTGCTTTTAATTCTTTAACTTTTAACTTGAAAGTTGATAATGTAAATGATTACATAGTATCAAATAACAATCTTAATAATGATTTAACAATAATAATATAATAATAATAGTAATAATAATAATAATAATTACAATATTAACAAAATTAATAATCTTCGTAAAGGAATAAGTTAATTAAGTTCATGGGTTAGTTTTGCCAATTTATAAACCTTAAAAGAGAGTTTTAAGTATAAAATAATAAAGAACCAAACAGCAAGGACCATTTGTGCAGATTTCGAAAACAAACCCAACCAACCCCCCTTCCCCCGTATTTCCGGTGAAGCTCCGGCTAGCTCCGGCGAAGTGAAAAAAATCAATTTAAACTCGTCGGTTATGAATCAACCATTCCAAATCGATTCGTGAACGGGGTTCGAACTTAAACTCATACTTAATTGCGTTTAAACATCGGTTTCTAGCTTAATCGATTACATAATCGATATACATTAAATCTTATAGCCGTTCGAGCATTTGCACATCATAATAGTCCAACTAATCTAACCTAATCGATACTCTATCAATCGTTACTCAAGTACAACACTTAATTCCATCTTAAATGAACCCAAATACCAAGATTTACCATCCTCATCCCCGCGCACCTGTTATAACACGAACCCATCTTCAAAGCTTCCAACGCGAAATTAATAGAGGGCTTTTCATCATCAAGGTTACTGGAAGCCTCTGCAAAGGGAATTCGAGTATCAACATTATTTGCTATCCGAACCATTCACGACTTGGTCGTGGTTTGTTCTTCGAGTCGAACCATGAAATCGACAATATTCGGGTAATAAAACTACCTACTGCTCGATTTCATGTGGGGATGAAAGCCCTAACCTTAATCTGATTAACAACATCATTGGTGGTTCAATTTCGAATCAGTTGAAACTAGGGTTCTTGGAGAATTGGGGTTTATTAAGTTTTTGTATTTAGGAATTTGAAACAGATTCACATCGTGGCCAAGGCCTTTGGTTTACTGGTAATGTGTGTGTTGAGTGGACTTGAGGTCCCGGGTTCGAACCCGGGGACCCTCAGCCCATTTTTTAATGTTTTTTTTAAGTGTTCAGATTATATAAATTTCTTAGAAATTATAAAAAAATCAGTTTTATAAACTTCGGTTATTAAAAAAGTTATTAATTTTGTTTCTGTAAATTATCTCTTAAACACCTTAATAACTTTCATATAAAATATTATAACAAATGTTAAATTAGCTTATTTACAAAAATAAACTTTAAATAGTTGAAATAATTATTCATCTAATCATTTAAACATGTTGTATCATAATCAATTAATAATTTATTCGTTAACTTTTATTTAAATTCTTGAAATTTATAAAACAATATAATTTGCTCTATTCTTATTATTTATTTATTTATTTTTATTTTTTTAGGTTTTGTATGATAAAATCTTTATGATAAATCATGTTTAAAGCTCAAAACTTTATAAAATAATTTTAAATAATTTTAAGTCATTAAAACGTATTTAATAATTAATTCTCTTATCAAGTTTTAAATAATTAATTATTAAATTAATTATTTCTTTTCACATATTATACTTAATTTCTATTAAATCAATAACTTAAATTATTGTGACATTTTATTTATTATTCGTAAACTTAATTGATTTATATTATCTTTATTAAACCAAAATAAATGACTCATTATATTTAATTATTTAAACCCCCAAATTTCAATTGAAACCCTAGTTCGCGTCCAATTGTTGATCTTATTATCAAACTTAATACTGGAATCTATACATCTAGGTAACTTGTAAAAGAAATCGTTGGAACCTCGTTTAAATTCTTATCGTCACCTTGTATATATCAAGTGAGTATTTCTATGCCCTTTTTTCATATTTTCACTTTGGGGTGAAACATGTTACTTTATAAACTTTGCACTTGTAACACGTTTGATTCTTGTAAACTTATGGCATTCACCTGTATGTTGTGGTTAGTTGAACTTTGTGGCTACTATGTAATGTCGAATATATGTACAATCATTAACTATTCTAGCCTAGCGAAGTCATAGATCTATGGGCTAGACAAGCCTGCTTGGTTGATCCAAGTACACTTAGCTAATCGTATATACTTTTAAACGTTTGAGACTTGTAAAATTTTGTCGAGGTTTGATTGTGCATTCTGTCTTACATCCCTAGTTACTTTGTTCTCTAACTTACAACATGAATTGCCATCTTTTATATACTTATGTATTGAAACTATGGAAATCTTACCAACATATTGTTGACCTTTTATTTTTAACATGTTTCAGAAAATACTCAAGCTTGATCGCCTTTTTCGAAGTTGTTCATACCTAGGAATGGACCTAGTTAACTTAATGAATGAGCTTGTTATATATCTTATATTGTGTTCTTATTTGAGACTTATGCTTGTAATGTACCTTTCACTTATGAATAATATATTTTGTTTTAATAATAGCGTTATGTGGTTGTGAACGATCTTAACTCTCACTCCTCGACGTTTCCGCCGTCAAGGTTGGGGTGTGACAAATTGGTATCAAAGCCCATAACTATAGGGATTTAGGTTATTAGAAATGGTGACCTAGATATAGTACGCATGAACCTTATAGAATTATCTTTCTATCTTGTAAATCATATATTGCATGCTACTATACTATGCCTTTATGTGTAATTTGATGCCTTAGCATAGGATTGCCTAAACATTGTGTTACTTGTCTCCCTAAACTTAACTTAAACTCTTTGATTCTCCCCGACAATGAAGTTTTCAAAACTTATTCTCGTCGACGACATGTGGAATCTACACTTATCATCATGAGTTTAATTCTTTAGACTTATGTCTAGTTCTATGAAAATCTCATCAAGGTTTTGATCTCATGAACCTAAGAGATTGTGTGACACATAGACACCTGTATTCTGGATTTCCTGGCAAAAGGCCTTCGGGCTAAGGCAAGCATATCGTATAAATCCTATGGGACTAGTTATGCTTACCTGGGGATTTCTGGGATGAGTGATAAACTATGGTCAACATACACAAGTTTCTAAGACAAATGGTCAATTTACCTTGACGTGTCAACGTTTCCAAATGGTAATGCGTCACCAAAGGGAACCATCAGGTTTATATTTAAAATATCAAAATCCTTGATTCCTTGGACTAGTTTATCATCAAACTCTAATATCTTCTCTTTCCTATCTTGCACAATGTTCCCGTTAATATTAAACTCGTTATACTTCTCAATTCCTACGTTTAAACAACGTTATACGTTGTGCGCCTTATGTAACTATCTTCATAACGTGACCAACATGTACATGGATCTTAATATATCCAAAGATATTGGTCGTCTAAACCGAATGTTTATTTTCTTTTAAACTTAAAATTGTTACTTGAGGTTTTCAAATGTCCTTAAAGTGTATCCCATAACTGAAATCATGCAATGTCGAAAGGTGGAATACCTGCATCCCGGGATACCTTGTCTAGGCAAGGTATACACATAAACTTGATCCGACCGTTGGATCCGCTTATCTGACCTAGAACTCATGAGATGGGTGTTCGCTTATAGGTATGCGTGTCTACCGTAAAGTTGTGGTTGACGTAACACTTTGAGAAGTCAACGCATTTCCCTTTTATTTTGACCGAACGTTTACATCTCATTATTGTGTTGAATCACTTCCGTCTTGATCTTGCTTTCCTGACTTAAACCATTCAAGATTTGAGAACCTAACACATTCAACTCTGTTATCCTGAACTTTAACCTTAATCCTAGCAAGCATGATTTTCTTTTCCTGTTATGTTACATTCATGTAATTTGAAGTTTCTAAATTTCTAGCCGATATTCTCTTCGTTTGCTAAGTCGAGCTTTATAAAAACTTCAAACCGTTTCGCATGGTAGGCAATGCAAGAGTCCGTAAGTCAACTTATGACTAATGACACTTGTATCCTCTAAATGACTCTATCTCATCAAAACAAGGTCCCTTACTTTGGTGATGACTTCCTTTTCGCTATTACTGTTCTTATGAAATCTCATTGTCAAGATAGAAGTGAACCTCATACCTTGATGACGGTTTCCTTCTTTTTGTTTTTTATGTATTCGTATTTTCCAAATGGAATTACTTCCTTAAAATAGTAGTAAAATTTCATATCTTAGTGATGGTTTTCAATTTTTGTATTGTGTGTTTTATGAAATCCTATCCTCTGAATCGAGGTGATTTCCTTGTTTTGAGGATAGATTCAATTTTTTTCCTTTGGAACTCGTATTTCACGAATGGATGACCCTACCAAAATAGGATTGAATCCCGTACTTTGGTGACAAAGGTCAGTTCTTGATTGTTTTCTTGTTATTAGAAAATTCAATCATCAAGATAGGCGTGAAATCCATACCTTGATGATAATATCACCTGTTAAATTTTATGGATGTTTATTTTCCTCAAATGAAATGACCTCATCAAATAGGAGTGAATTCTTCTTTGATGAAACTTTTCATTTTGCTATGTTGTGTTTCTATAAACTTCACTGTTGAGATAGGAGTGATTATCCTTACCTTAATTGTAAGTTCCTAACTTATTTTTGTGCATCCTCAACAATGAGTTAGAATCAAGCTCTCATTTGGTAGCTAAGAATATACTTTGGGAAATACACCACCAAATTAGGAGTGATAACCACATCTTGGTGAGTATTCCCATTCCTTGATCTCAAACTTACCAATGTTTTAAGACTTCAATTGACAAGAAACAGGTAATAACTTGAAGGGTGAACACCGTTATCTAATTTATCGATGATAGTGTTCCAACCAGTCAAGCTAAAGCATGAATCTTGAACTCAAATGGGTCGTTGTTACTTAAGGGTAACCCTAGTTCCAAGCCTGGAACCTTTAAATTTTAAATCGATTTCTTCTCTCATGCTTTTATGTTTCAATTTGACGTTTGAACTGCTTTATGGAATCTTTTTATCGACCTGCATTCTGAGTTATCATCAAACCTAATTGCACAATGATAACACTCCTAAACAATCTTTCGTACAGATAAAATTATTATAAATTTTTGCCATTCCTTTCCGTTTATAGCAATGTATGTTGGTGTTCATGGGTTTGATGAGCCGCGTGTGCAAGCCGTACTTAGAAAACTATTTGCCATTGCCTTTATCGTTGATATTCTGAATTATTTAAATTCCAATCCGATCATGAACGATGTCCTTGTTTAACTCTTTACCTAATTAAAAATGCAAAGCCCATTATTTTAGATAACCTTGAACTCCTAATCTTGAAAATATCTAAATCTCTATCTTGATTGCGACTCACAAGACTTGCTATTACATTCATTTCGATGTGGACAAAAAGGATCATGAATTTCCGCGATTGGTATTCATGGTTCGGCATAAAGAAAATGTTGATGTAGCTTGCTATATGTTCAAATTGTCTTGTATTTCTTGATGTCATTTGGTGCATTATTGACCGATTGGCTAGTTTCGCGCATTTCATATTGACTCATGCGAGATAACGAGTCGAGAAATTGACTCGTACTTACCCCAAATAGTCGGTTATCGTGGTGTGTCGTTACATATCGATCGTTAAATTCTGATGATCGATTCACTTTCTGTTATTAGAAATGCCTCTAATCATCTTTGGATCCCAAAGAATCGATCTTTCTTTTAATGGTTGAATCTCTCTTTGATTGAGCAATGTGTGACTCTTAAATTCCGACAGTCAAACTTTCATACAATTACGGGATATTATATTCTTTTTGGTTTCAAGACGTCACTTTATTACACAATTTCTTTCAGATGATGGGAAAAGTGTGACTGATAAATCTAATATACCTCAGGAACTCATCATCGTTTTCCCAACGAGTTAGTTGTCAATGATAACTTTCGCATTCCACAGGAGGAGTTCAAATTTGTATGCACTGTGTAAACTTCCATAATTCGCAAAGTGAAGCATCTCACCCGTAATCAAACGCCAACCACTGTCCGTTAGTACACTTATCTTTCATCATAAGTCTCTTGTTCACTTAGTTCATTCTTAATTTCGGGACGAAATTCCTTTAAGTTGGGGAGAGTGTAACATCTTGTATTTTTGGGTTAATTAAAGTTAACTGCGTTTATTCTTATAAGGGCAATTGTTGCCTTATATGAAACTTATGGATTACATATGCTTATGGTTTTAATTTGCTTTTAATTCTTTAATTTTAACTTGAAAGTTGATAATGTAAATGATTACATAGTAATCAAAAGACAATCTTAATAATGATTTACAATATAATAATAATAATTACATATTAACAAAATTAATAATCTTTGAAAGGAATAAGTTAATAAGTTCATGGGTTAGTTTTGCCAATTTATAAACCTTAAAAGAGAGTTTTTAAGCATAAAATAATAAAGAACCAAACAGCAGGGAACCATTTTGCAAATTTCGAAAACAAACCCAACCAACCCTCCCTTCCCCCGTATTTCCGGTGAAACTCCGCGGAGCTCCGACGAAGTCAAAAAAATCAATTTAAACTCGTCGGTTATGAATCAAACATTCTAAGTCGATTTGTAAACGTGGTTCGAACTTACATTCGTACTTTAATTGCGTTTAAACATCGGTTTCTAGCTTAATCGATTACATAACCGATATACATTAAATCTTATAGCCGTTCGAGCATTTGCACATCATAATAGTCCAATTAATCTAACCTAATCGATACTCTATCAATCGTTACTCAAGTACAACACTTAATTCCATCTTAAATGAACCCCAATACCAAGATTTACCATCCTCATCCCCGCGCACCTGTTACAACACGAACACCATCTTCAAAGCTTCCAAACGCGAAATTAGTAGAGGGGTTTTCATCATCAAGGTTACTGGAAGCCTTCTGCAAAGGGAATTTGAGTATCAACGTCATTTGCTATCCGAACCATTCACGACTTGGTCGCGGTTTGTTCTTCGAGTGGAACCATTGAAATCAAACAATATTCGGGTAATTAAAACTACCTTCATGCTCGATTTCATGTGGGGATTAAAAGCCCTAACCTTAATCTGATTAACAACATCAATTGGGGGTTTCAATTCAAATCAATTGAAACTAGAGTTCTTGGAGAATTGGGGTTTGTTTAAGTTTTTGTATTTAGGAATTTGAAATAGATTCACATCGCGGCCAAGGCCTTTGGTTTACTGGTAATGTGTGTGTTGAGTGGACTTGAGGTCCCGGGTTTGAACCCGGGGACCCTCAGCCCATTTTTTAATGTTTTTTTAAATGATTCAGATTATATAAATTTTTTTAGAAATTATAAAAAAATCAGTTTTATAAACTTTGGTTATTAGAAAAGTTATCTAATTATTGTTTTTGTAAATTATCTCTTTAAACACCTTAATAACTTCCATATAAATATTAATAACAAATGTTATAATTAGTTTATTTATACAAAATAAACTTTAAATAGTTAAAATAATTATTCATCTAATCATTTAAACATGTTGTATCATAATTATTATAAATTTTATTCGTTACTTTTATTTAAATTCTTGAAATTTATAAAACAATATAATTTGCTCTATTCTTATTATTTATTTATTTTTTTTATTTTTTTAGGTTTTGTATGATAAAACCTTTATGATAAATCATGTTAAAAGCTCAAAACTTTATAAAATATTTTAATAATTTTAAGTCATTTAAATACGTATTTAATTAATTCTCTTTATCAAGTTTTAAATAATAATTGTTAAATTAATTATTTCTTTTCAACATTATACTTAATTTCTATCAAATCAATAACTTTAATTATTGTGACATTTTATTTATTATTCGTAAACTTAATTGATTTATATTATCTTTATTAAACCAAAACATAAACGATTCATTATTATTTAATTATTTAAACCCCCAAATTCTAATTGAAACCCTAGTTCACGTCCAATCGTTGATCTTATTATCAAACTTAATATTGGAATCTATACATCTAGGTAACTTGTAAAAGAAATCGTTGGAACCTCATTTAAATTCTTATTGTCACCTTGTATATATCAAGTGAGAATTTCTATGCCCTTTTTTCATATTTTACACTTTTGGGGTGAAACATGTTACTTTATAAACTTTGCACTTGTAAACACGTTTGATTCTTGTAAACTTATGGCATTTCACCTGCATGTTGTGGTTAGTTGAACTTTGTGGCTATCATGTAATGTCGAATATATGTACAATCATTAACTATTGCTAGCCTAGCGAAGTCATAGATCTATGGGCTAGACAAGCCTGCTTGGTTGATCCAAGTACACTTAGCTAATCGTATATACTTTTAAACGTTTGAGACTTGTAAAATTTTGTCGAGGTTTGATTGTGCATTATGTCTTACATCCCTAGTTTACTTTGTTCTCTAACTTACAACATGAATTGCCATCTTTTATATACTTATGTATTGCAAACTATGGAAATCTCACCAACAATATTGTTGACCTTTTATTTTTAACATGTTTAAGGAATACTCAAGCTTGATCGCCTTTTTCGAAGTTGTTCATACCTAGGAATGGACCTAGTTCACTTAATGAATGAGCTTGTTATATTTCTTATATTGTGTTCTTATTTGAGACTTATGCTTGTAATGTACCTTTCAAACTTATGAATAATATATTTGTATTTAATAATAGCGTTATGTGGCTGTGAACGATCTTAACTCTCACTCCTCGACGTTTCCGCCGTCAAGGTTGGGGTGTGACATTGTAGAATGGCCATGCCATGAATCGAAGAGGTGAATTTATCTGCTAATTGTTATGATTGATTGTAATTACCCACATCCATTAAAGTGAAATCTTTGTGGTCAAATGAGGTTATAGGCCTTGCCTTAGCATTCTCACCACTAGATATTATTTTGCACTCTAGTTAACTTTTTATGAAAAACATTTCAAAGGAAACATCTTCAAATGGAGTTATCATGGTTAGGGTCCTAGTGATGTTATCCTTATCCGGCTAAACAACTAAATAATTAACAGTAGATACAGTGCCTTTCACATGAATCTATTCTACTCCACCAAGACTAACCTCAAATGCCAATGGAGATAAGGCTTGGGGTGATAATGGTTGATCCTAATCAGTAGTTAGAATATCTCTATCTTAGGTTGTAGACATAGGAGATGTTTGTATATGGAGCTTAGTTTCTACAGACTCGGGATGTGGTTAAGTTCTTAATGAGTCAACTTTCAAGAAAAGTTTCTACAAATTTGGTGATAAGGATATACCTCATGATATTCTCATAAGAGTTTCAAGAATTTAATTTTTTTAATGATGGTAATTTTATAATTAAGAGTAAGTTACACTTTTCAACCTTTAATCTTATACGAAATTTCATGTTTCATTCATAAACTAAGGAAATAACATAAGTTACACTTTACAACTCATTGTCTTTTGCACTAGTCGTTGTTTCTTTTTCTTGGTTAATGTAGTTTGCTATTTAGTTTTAGGGTTTTAACTTTAGGGTTTAGGATTTAGATTATAGCTTTAGCTAGGGTCTAGCTAAGAATTAGCTTTTAGATTTAGCTTTTATGGTTAACTTTTGGAATTTACATTTGCTAGCTCATTATGTCTTCCTCATTGTCATTGTTGTTTTCATGCTCGTCATTGTGATTTGTGGTCTACCTTTTAGAGTTTAAGATAATATTTTAGAGTTTAATTTTTAAGAGACGGTTCAAAAACATAAAATAAAAAATAAAAACACAAAATGCTTATCTCATTTTCCTCTTTCATAAAAAATATAAATAATATAAAAAGAATTAAAAAATGACTTTTTTATGAATGTCATTTTACACATGTGTAAATCGGAATTATACATGTTTAAAGTATGATTTACACATGGATAAAACTAGATATACGAATGTGTAATGACTAATTTACACATGTGTAATAATGAGTGGACGATTTAAAAAAAGTTTATTAATATGATATACGTTGGAAATATAAAAAATATTGAGATTATAGTGAAATTTTAAAAAATATAATTTGTGAGAAAAAGGTATGAACATTTAAAGAAAATAAAAATGACATGTGACTTGAATGTGATGTTAAATGTGTGGCTAATGTTGGTTACCAGAGTTATTACAAAAAAAATTTTTCTCGAGATAACTTTACTCTCTCTCTCTCTCTCTCTCTCTCTATATATATATATATATATATATAATATATATATATATATATATATATATACAGAGGAGGGTTCCTAAGAAAACTAACAAATTTTATGAAATCCAAGACAACCAAATTCATCCAATCAAATTTTTCTTTGATTAATCATATTTATTATATTTAAAGAGTATTTAAGTAATTTTGTTAATAATTTATTTTTAATTCATATCAAATCCCTATTCTCCTCTGTTACAGTTGATTATAATTAAACTAATTTAGCACATTTTGTGGGATCGTTTCATTTACTTCATTTCATCGGTTACAAGTTTTGATTTGTTTCATTTTTATGCTTCTTCAGAGTGTTAATCAAATTAAACAATCATATATTGAAGGAGGTGAGTTCGTTTCAATGATTTTTATTTTGATTTTATGATACTCTGTTCTTTTATTTATAATCTATGTTTCATCATTTTAGAATAGATAAGTCGATTTCTTGTGCAATGGTTAATGTTACTGGGACATTAATTGAAGAGTTTGTTGAAGCAAATCCTTCAACATGTATCAATCACATTAGTAATGAATCTTCCGGTAATAATCTCGTTTTAGACATTCTGCAATTCTTATCCCATCATATTTGAATCGTGGAGATAGACATATATATCTTACAGGTGTTGAAATTGAAAGTAATTTACATGCCTAATACGTTCGATTAGTTTGTTCCAGTTTAAAATTTTGATTATGTATATGTATGTAGCATGATGTTAAATATTTTAAGAATGTTTACGTATATGTAAGCTTAAATACATATACTATTCCCTTAGTTGTGATTATGAATAAATCAACTCTATTGAAATTTTAATAATGTACTGACTTATTTCATTTTATCTCAATATCAAGGTTCTTTATTAACCAATGTATATGAGAAAATGAAGGATATGATGGACCAACATGATAATTCGAAAGATGTATCTCTACCGGAAGAAGAAAAAATCGTTTCTGATGAAGAATCAAGTCAAGATTATGGAAATTCACATGGAGTTTAGTATCATCTATGATTGGCATACACGTACATGTCATACATATGGATTAAGAATCTATTTTTATAAGATTGTTTTTTATCAATGTTTATACTTGAATATTTTTGTACGCACATTTCTTTTAGTTTGTTTATGTTTAATTGATTTGGGTGTATCATTATAAAATAATTATTGGTCTATCATAGTATTTTTTTGTAAACTAATAATTCAAAGAAAATCTGGTTTCTAGATCTTATACATAATAAAAAAAACATATATGAAAGCAAAGATAATAAAATAGAAATTCGTTTACTCCTACATATATGTAAACATATAGTAACTTAAAAACCTAAATATATAAAAATGCTTACATATACGTAAGCATAATGAAAATATATAATATGAATACTATATATAAGTACAAATTATCATACCAAATATTTTTTAATACCAGCATCTAATAGATAATAAATATATTTTGCAGTTTAACTACAAAAATATATATTCTCATTTACAAACAAACCACTTACATATAAGATACAAGCTACATATATGTAAGCAATCAAAACCAATGTAATATACGAATTCCATAAGCAATGAACATAGAACCATAAATTTAAAACCCCATAATATATAACAATAGTAGTGATAATCATTTTAAGTTCCAAAACAAGATTACTAACAATCATATTAGTTTCACAAAACATCCCCAAAATCATACAAGTTCGACACTAATAAATGCTTTCATTCAACGTGTCTTCTGCCTCCATCATTACTTTGTTGCGATATACGTTAATATCTGACATCAGGATTTTAAAAGCATACTTCTTTCTCAAAGAAGCTATTTTGGTCTTCTTCCGTTTTTCATCTCTTGGAAACCCGCAGTCCCAGTTCTTCACATGATTACCCATGTACATCTCCATATGTCGCATGACGAACACTCCATAATCTACATAGTTCTTTGATGTTGCCCATCCTATCTTAAGTTTCTCAGGGTGGCATGCCTCGATTTGACTCCACTTTGGGTGTCCAATTGATCGCAGATAATACACAAATATTTCTTTCTGCATAACAGTTTAAAATATGTTAAAGTTACTTTCAACTTAAACTAATTAAACTTAATGATCTACATAGATGAAGAGGAACGTTCTAAAAACTAACCACTTTCATAGGCGTTGACTTCTTAATATAATTTGGATCATCGACCACCGTAACAAAACTTTCTTTTTCGTTCATATTATCAATGATTGTTATACCTGGATATTTGAAATTAAAGCATATCAAGTAGAAATGATTTCCTTCGAGAATGGGAAACATCACAACGTTAAATAGTTTCACATCTTCCACCTTCTCATATTCTTGAAGAAAATCATTCCAATATGAAGAAAAGAATCTAAACCGCTCCTCAAAGGTTCTTTAGCACTATGCACAATCCATCCTAACTGCACGTCGATATGATAACAAATATGTATTAATAATGTATAACTTCAATTCGAATGTAATTCTTTTTTTCATATTTTTTACTTACAAACGGTGTGGTCCCATAAAACATACAATATGGTGAACTGGCACTTCTATATCTTTCCTCATATTTCAACACCTTTGCCCAACAATCAATAACATCAATGTATAATTGCTGACCAGGCTATAACGAAGCAAGAAGGTGTTGTGTTGTGTTGTACCATCCCTCGACTTTGTACCAAATATGAACTTCCTGCAATACCAATACATATATATATTCTAAAATCGTATAAAAATGTAATTGTAATAACCTTTCATGATTATACAATATTGTTTGTTATGAGAACAAACCAACATATACAAAACACATACGTTTGTGTATTCATTAACTTTTTAATGAACTTACCCGAATGTCCTTGGCATAACTTTCTCTTTTCCATCATCTTTGTTTTTCTCAAAGCTACAGATCAGAAGTCATTAAATTATTGATATTTTATTATTCAGCTACGTATACATAATAAGTAGACTTACCATTTAACACAATTTCAACTACTTTACTCCATTGAATATTCCAATTAACCTTTCATCTCGGATCCTTCTTCATAATCACCAACAATGATAGGATCAGACGACATGTTTTTAAATTTATTAAAGGTATGGTGCAGGGCGATTCTCCCACTTCTCCTGCTATTACCGGATGACATCTACATTAAAAGGAGGAATCAACCAAACAAAAAGTCATTTAGTTTCTTATAAAACTTACATTACCACAAATATTCTAACATAAGTACCAACAATAATTTAATATGGGTAAAATACAAAGCCATAAATAGACAAGTAACAATTAGCTTACATATACGTATCAAGATGTTTAGACACAAGTTCCTACCAACAATTAAACTAATGAATGCATAATAATAAAAATATTCCCAACTTGCTTAGGAATACGTACGAACATTGTTACCAACAATGGCAATACAAAAGCAATAAAAAAAGAATATACATATTTGATTACATATACAAATCAATACAAAATAAATGTTTCATATGCATATAAATTAAAACATCTCACATACAACTTACATATATCTTCCAACATTATTTGCATTATGCGTAATGAATACACCCCTAAACCTGATAATTAAAAAATGACTACATATGCGTATCTACTGGGAAAAGACCTAATCAAATACTTCACAATATGTGCTTACATATACGTACCCAACATCTATATTTGATAATATACCAACAATTTAGGTAATTTTCGAACTATAGAAACCCAAATCAATAAATCTATTCCCAGAATACATATACGTACCAAGGAAGCCCCAATTTTCGCACTACTTACACATACGTATGCGCGCAACAAGGAAGCCTCGATTTCAAATCCTCTTTTTCATTTTCCAAACCAAAAACCCTAATCTATAATGTTTATACGTATTATTCGAACAAAATCATCACAAAAGCTGAGAACTTGTTATTCGATGCGTCGATTACTAACCGATGAGTCAATTTCTAATCGATTATATACTTACTCGTTTGATTTCGTATTCAAACGACCAAATTACTAAAAATATTATACAAATCTTCTTAAATACCTGAAGTTTCATTTCCACATTCACAAATCACTAACATCTACATTGATAATAGCTTGCCTTTTTAATTTTTATCATAACAAAACCAAGAACATACCTTCGTAACTATTTCAGCACCGATGACCAATTCCACAAGAACAACACTTCAACCTCGAATTACGATCTTAATGACACTCCAATTGTTTATTTCTCCAGAATATCCAAATCTATTTACATTGATTGAGCGAATTTTTTGGGTTTTTGTTATGCTTACTGATATGGGGATGGCGGTTACGATTGAAGTGTATTTTGCTTTCCCTGAAATACCCTTATAGCATAGAAATCCGTTTCAAAATGTTCCAAATAATTACAATTTTACCACTTTTAATACTAACCATTGATCTAAACTAATCAATGGTTTAAAAGTGGTTTTCAAGGTTGTCTTAGAATTAGTGGTTTTCTTAGGAACCACCCTATATATATATATATATATATTATATATATATTAATATATATATATATTATATATATAATATATATATATATATATATATATATATTATATATATCCAAATTAATCTCAAGAACTTAAAGAACAATTGATTTACATAAATGTAATTTAAGTATGGTGATACTTGAGTTGTTTTACATATGTGTAAATTATAGGTGAATAATAAACTATGAAATGCAACTAATATCACCGGTCTTAGTTTATATTTATGTAAATCAATGGTGCTTTTGGTTCTATAAGAAAAATGATTTTGCAAATATTCTAACCCTATATATATTGTGTGTGTGTATGTTTATGTGTATGTGTTATATAAGAGATAGATCAAATGAAAATCATTTTATAATTGAAAACCAAAAACACAAAATTCAACTATTATATATTTTAGTTTTTTTAAATATTATTATAAAGGGTATTTGTCTAATGTTTGTTGTATCTATTTAAGTTATCTTATGAATACTTTGACTTAATCCCATACTTTTCTCCATAAAAATTGAAAGTTTGTTTAGTCTATATCCTTTTTTAAACTATAATTTGTTCTTTTCATCAATTGATTATATGTTTTTGCAATAGATAATTAAAAAAATTCATCTAGTATTATTTAATTTTCAATCCATTAAGAATGGAAATTTCATCCCAAACTTTGTAGATTAATCGATGCATAAATCTTATAATTTATTTACTTCTTAGTAATTTCATATTTTCTTATGTAATTCTTCTAATATTTAAATATTTGTTCATATGCAAATCATCAGGGGAATTCACTTATGGTTAATAAACTATATATTTTTTGTTTGGTTTTTGATAGGTTAGATATAAGTAATAAATTGTTAGCATAAAAGAACGTTAAGCATAATAGATATATTTAATAAATAGCCTAGACTCTGGAATCTTTTGCTTATCAGGCTTAGTCGAGTTGATGCCGAGATCTTTTTTTGTTCGAGGTTCAAGAGGAAGAAGAGAAGAGGAACCTATCTATGTGCATAACATATATGTAAACTAATAAGACCAGGTTACATATACATAACAAATCAATCAACATGACAAAACAATAAACTAATAAGACTTTTTACATATAAGTAACAAATCAATGAGCAACAAAATTGTAATCTAACATGACTAGATCACTTACACGTATTTGTAAGTACACACACGTATTTGTAAGCATGACATAACAATAATATAATTTTCTTTCATCCTTTGCCTTTCAAGATTCTATATATATAGTATTTATCAATCTACACATGGATTATCATACCGGACTCCTAGTAGAATTGAACAACTATAGTAAAAAAATGTAGGATATAAACAACTTTAGGGTGTATTGGACATATATGGAATTGTAATATACGTAGACAGTTACATATACATAAGTGTCTAATTTTAGATGCATATAGGTCTTTTCTGATACATATGTGTAACTATTATATATATACACACACACCACATATGTAACTATTATATTTATGAGCTTCATACTTATAATTACATATATATATTCATGTGCAACATGTTTATAGAATGTAGAAGTAATTTTTTAAAACTGTATTTGTAACATTTCTTTAGTTGTTATGCGAGATAAGTGAATTAAAGAGATGAGAAAGAAATAAAAGTTAAGAAAGATAATAGTGGATTTGAAGAGAGGAATGAAAGGCAAAACTTATGGAATGTTAAATGATTTTTTTGTTTTGACTAAAGTGTCATTTTGTTTTAAAAACTTGTCTTATAAAATTCACAATGATTACAATCATGTCACTATTGATATCCATTGATTAAATGTGATCGATGATTAGATGTTAGTTTTTATGGTTTTCAGTTATAATATGTTTTTCATTATAATCCCCCTATATACACACACACACACAAAGTACATTTTCTGTGCAATGTATACGAAGTTTTTACGTAATTATTGTTCTTCTTGAGTGATAATCTCGCCATTGATTTTGTCATGATATTCCAACACTACCTAATAATTATTACACAAGTCCGTGATATTTTCACCCACTTTGTACACTTCTTACAACATATCATATTGTATTCTAAAAATCTTTCCTACATATGTATATATATGTGTATATACACAAAAATGTGATTTGTGATAAAATTTTGTTTATTCTAGGTGACTCTAAAATAAAGTATTTGTTAAAGAAACCATTTTTATTTATTTATTAATTTAAAATATAATGAGTCCTTTAAAGGTGTAATAACAACATAAATCATGTTATCTTATAAAATTGAATTTATTAATAATATACTTTTAATCATATATTAAGTTTATTTTTATGTCAACGGTATAACTCCATGTTTTGACATAATGTCAATATCTATTTAAGATCTAAAATTTTTAATTCACCTGTCTTATTATAACGAGCGTGATGAATATAAAAAGGTGGTAACCTTTATTTGAAACACGTGATAGCAAATTATAGCCGCCTCTTTTAGCCAATGGTAAACGATATATTAATTCACCAACGGCAACGGGTTTCTAGTTCTATAATCATCCACATCAGTTTTAAGTATAGATTAATATGTATATTTTAACTAATAATATTATTCTTAATCATCTTTTATCAACATGATTAGTGGGACTTTCTTTTGTGTGTCGGCCAAAACAGCAAAACTTACGGGGAAATATCGGATTATTTTAAGCAACTACAAGTGATCGGTTCTATTGTTCTAAAATCATTTCAGAAATAAAAAATATAGTAAAAATGGGTAAACTAATCAAAATATTAATAGTAATAAGCCATATTCAAATAAAATCAAGATCGATGATGTTGAGAATTGAGATATACATTTTAAAATACGTAAGAAATAAGAATTAAAATTTTAAACGCCACACACATAAGTAATAAGATCATATGATTCACGCAACAATGGTTTATTATTTTTATATATTATATAGATTAATATTATACGTATTATATGAAACAAAATAATTAAATAATTTTATGAAAACAAGTGAAATCACACCTAAGTAGTAGAAATATCAATAATATGTTTATTAACTTGTTCGTGTTAATTTGTTGGGGAAATTAAAATATTAACGTGATATATACCTCTTTATATCAATTTTCATAACACTTTATATATAAACTTATTTTGCAATGAAGAAAATAGATCAGATACCAAAAAGTGACATAAAAGGGACAACAAACGGTGATTGTGGCTCCTAAGGTGGAGGATAAAAGATGATAGATAAGAGTGCGACATTTTCCATTATATTGGTGAGGCTACACAATAAAGACTGATAAAGGAAGACGACTTCAACATCACTTGTTGTTCCCCAAATTTACTAGACAAACACAAATGACAATTATGAAGATAAATAAAATATATATCTTTTTCACAGAAATCAGATAAGATGAAAATTGAAAATAATATCAATAAACTTTTCACATTGAGAACACATGGCTCGTATTTATTAAGCTTTTGTTCCCCAAATTTATTAGACAAACACAAATGACCTGTATAAAGATAAAATAAGATAAATATCTTGTCACAAAAGTCAATGGAAGAAATCTGAAAATTAAAGCAATAAACTTTTCACATAAGTATCACACGTCTCATATTTATTAAGGATTAGGTTATACAAAAGATTAGGTTATATAAAGCTTGGGTTGTAAGAATATTCAATTTTTGTTATTGAGACATCATTATCTCTATCTCTTTTCATGTATGAAAAACATCAAAAAAATAAAAATAAATTAAGTACATCAATAACAAATTATTTTTTTAAAACTTTTATTCTCTGAATTTATAAGACAAACAAATGACAATTATAAGATAAAATAAAAATTATCTTGTCACAAAGTTCAGATAGAAGACAATTGAAAATAAAATCAAAACCTTTTCACATTAATATCACATGTCTCATATTTATTGAACTTTTGTTACCCGAATTTATTAGACAAAAACAAATGACAACTATTAGGATAAAATAAAAATATCTTGTCACAAAAGTCAGATAGAAGAAAATTGAAAATAAAATCAATAAACTTTTCACATTAAAGAAAATTGAAAATAAAATCAATAAACTTTTCACATTAAAATCACATGTCTCATATTTATTAAATATATCATCATTTTTCTCGACTGATTTTTTCAAATCTATCAACTAATGAGACGAAAAAGAAACCTACTTTTCGAGTTTGAATTATGAAAGTTACAGTGTAGATCCTATCAAATAGATGAGACCCATTCCTCGTACGGTTACTAAAGATGGACTATAACTAAGAATATTGTGAAGAACGATTTTGATTTACTAACCTTAACTACGATTGGATACTACTTTGAAAAGGTGTGGTTTGTGCTTAAATTCGGTTGTCTTAAGACCAAAACAAGAAGAAATGAGCATGACTTACGAACCAATCAAACACGCGATCCTCCACCTAACTTTCTAATACAATAACTTAGAATATTCCAATTACCAATATCTTCAATCAAATCGATCACAGCAGTCATAACAGATGAGTTTTTCTCAAAATAGCATAGTTTGAAAATTTATATTTCAAAATGATAAATGGTATAGTTTTGAAATCTTTATTGTTTCTTACTTTTAATTTAATTAGCTACTTAACATTTTATTTTTTATTGCCTACCTAATTATCTTTTAAAGTTTTTTTTATTCTTTTAGGAATGATATTTTTAAGTTTTTAGATATATATTTTTAATAGAATATTTTTTTTAAAGTTTTTAAGATTTTTTTTAAGTTTTCAAGATTTTTTCTTTTACTTTATTTAAAAAATGTATCTAAAAATGACTTCATAAAATGTTTAGTTATTTCTAATAATAATAAGTCAGTTGTTATATTAACCATATACTTATAGCATAGAGTCATGTAAAAGTTGATATTACGTTGTCTTTTAATTATTTTTTTGGTTTTATTTATTGTAATGTATTTATATCTAATAACCTTATATAGTAACATTTGGGGGATAATTTAAATGAATGCTAACTAATATAAAAAGTTAAGCTAAAAGCAAGTAAGATGCTAAACTACTAAGAAAAAAAATATTATTCTTTCAGAAACAATAAAACAAAAATTCCAAAAAAACACTGACGTACAAGTCAAAAACGGGTCCACACCCAAATAAACAATCGTAACAACCGCTACACCAACAACATATTTCCTTAACCATTCAAGACCAACAATAAATAAAACTAAAAAATAAATAAAAGATAGCGTAACATTAACTTTTATATGACTATATGATATAAGTATATGATTATTGCCGAACCAACTTATTATTATTATTAGACTATATATAATAATTAAATATTTTATAAAGTAATTTTTAGAATACATTCTTAAATAATGTAAAAGAAAAAAAATCTTGAAAATTTTAAAAAAAATCTTAAAAACTTTAAAAAATGTTCTATTTAAAATATATATCTAAAAGATAATTAGGTAGCCAATAAATAGATAATTTTTTAAGTAACCAATTAAATTAAGAGTGAGAAAAAATAAAGTTTTTAAAGCTACACTATTTTAGTAAATATTTTTCAAAGTACACCATTTTAGTAAATAAGATTTCAAACTACATTAGTTTGGAAAAAAACTCCATAAAAGACAGTTGATATTTTTTTACGTTGCATTCCTGAGTTTACATAAGTAGAGAAGAAAAAGAAAATTAATTTTTTTCCTTCTCTTATTTTTTATTTTCTTTTTTTTTTCTCTTCACTTCCTTTTAATTTGAAAGAATTAATTTTAGCGTTTACGTTCCTTCCACTTTCTTTCTTTTTTCTCATTAAGTGAACTAGAAAACATATATTTTTTAGATTCCTTTCATATTCTTCCAATAAAAAAACTATGAAACACAATTGTTTCATTATTTTCTTCTATTTCCCTATTTTCTCTCTTTGAAAGAACTTGAGAACACAATGTAAATGAATTTTAGTCTGGGTGTGTGTACATAAATTAGATGATATATCATGTAAGTATCACTCTATCGTTACCTCATAGAGAGATTCAACTACCGTCTTAGATAAGAACTAACTTAGATGTGCTTTGCCTATGAATAACTCTAATGCTTTTAACATTTCACTCAATAGCATGAACATAAATCATCTATCTCAAGCACAAACCAATTAAACAAAGGGTACCATCATACGATACCATCCATGTGACTAGAAAATGTCCTCGATCAACATCAACATTGGTGAAATGCCAATCAAATCGTGATGACGTTCCGCCTAAGTCCAATATAAAAGTCATCATCTAACGGCCCATGTCTCGTGAGTAATGGACTAATAGAGTCGACATCATTATAAAAATATGCTATGTTTAAGGTAGTATTACTAACATTGAGGCTCCGTACACTAAAAACAAAGTTACATTTATGCAACTCAAATAACAGGGTCCAATACTAGCTTAAACGAGATAAAATGGTATTAGAGAGAGTTTGAAGCACATGTCTGTGTGGAAAGAACTTTCAGCCACACACTTCTATTTACAGTTCAAATATAGGGGACGAGGCGCTCTGTAACTCAAAAATGATGTGGGCCGCATTGTTGTGATGCTCTGTATGGGTGATATTTGTCACCAGCTCCTCAGCTTCAAGCCACCATAAGTGATGTGGCCTGCATCCATAACTTGTTGCAGTCTGAATAGTTCTTAAATGTCAGAATTCAATATTTAGTCATAGACCATGTGTCACACCCTAATTGATTGGTATCATCTTCATGTCGACCAACTAGGGTTTTTGTGGCCCGTATCATCTTAGGGATGTGGCATGTATCCATAGCTTCATTCGATGTGCCTACATTGAGTCTGGATTTTAGAGTTTTCATTTCTTTATTAAATTTGGATTTTAGAGTTTTCATTTCTTTAGTAGTATCATACCCTTCATATCTTTTGTATTTGGTTTCGACCCAACATTCCTTTGGCAATGGATTATCTAGCCACCAAAATGCTATGGACAGTTTAATGATCGGATAGTGTATGGCTCGATGACAATCACAGGTGTGTGGCAGATCTAAGGATTAGGAGATCACAGATCACGTAGCCTAAACCGATCAGGGCGTGGGATGGGAGGTTCATATAGAAGATATCAGTTGTGAAGAAGTTAGGGTTGATTAGGGAACTGTGTAAGGCTAGGATTAGTAGTTAGAATGTAATGTTGACAAACAAAGTATACATTCAAACATAATGAGATTCGATCTGATTGTATGATGTATTATGGAATGAATGAGTGTGGGATGCATTTTGGAGTCTGTAATTGATGTATCTCTTATAGGATAACTATGATTTGGTTAGCAATGTATCATATGATTGCCTTATTAGATGGTTGTTATGACTAGGGTTTGGATTATAACATTGATAATCACATCTACTTAACATAATAAGAATGATCATTTCCAATATCTAGCATCTATATATTTTATGTTCATTTAGAACATCAAAGGATAAGGGTAATTAGGCTGTCGAGATGACAAATAAGGGTCACCTAGGAGGATCCGATGAAAAATCCATACTAATATTAGTACGGGCCTTACCCCTTCTAAAGAGGTTAGGAACGATCCGCTTCCTACATCTGAGAAACATAGGAAGAATGAACTTGTGGTGGAATCGCAACAAATGATCATTGTGGGAATAGCCACCGCCATGCCAATTATTATTTTTAAAGTCACTAAGGTAATGCGAGGAGAAGGTAAGCCCTATGGAAGCAAGGAAAAAAGTAACTCAAGGATTGAAGTATCATTTAAAGCATCATCTAAGTCATCAGAAGATAGTAAAAAGAAGACAAAAATTCCGGTTCTTCTTATTTCAAGGATGGTGAAAAGCCGAAGAAGGACAAGTCGAAGGATTCAGGCTTATAGAGAGGTCATAAACTATATTGCATGGAAGCTTGCAGTGTTCAAGGGAGATAAGACCACCACTGATGCTCTTTAGTGGATTGAGGAAATTGAAACCACTTTGGAATTTAGTGGTTGCAATAAGGAAGCCAATATCAAGTTTGCAGCTTAATCTTTCAAAAATGAAGCCCACACATGATGTAAAACTATATTGTACACCAAGGGATGATCTAAAATCAATGGCATGGGATGGGTAGGGTATCAAAAGCTTTTCTCGAAGAAGTATTTTCCTTAACACAAGGTAGTATGTAGGTTTAATAGATCGTTTGAAAGTGTTTTTGATGAATGTTTAACTCAATAATCCACAAAGATATCACTATATCTAATAGATTGTGGACCAAGCAATAATACAAAATGAACACATCAAACATAACTCCTTTGATAAAGGGATTTGCATAGATGAAAATGAATAATGCTCAAAGATAATAGAAATAAGCTCCTAGCATACACAATCGATCAATAGACTCAACTCAGTAATAAACAATAAAATTCCATACACACACACATATATATATATGTATATATATACATATATATATGTGTATATATATACATATATATATGTATATATATATATATATACATATATATATATACACACACATATATATACACACATATATATATACATATATATATATATATATATATATACACATATGTATATATATATATATGTATATATGTATATACATATATATATATATATATATGTATATATGGGCCTTACCCCTTCTAAAGAGGTTAGGAACGATCCGCTTCCTACATCTGAGAAACAATGGAAGAATGAACTTGTGGTGGAATCGCAACAAATGATCATTGTGGGAATAACCACCGCCATGCCAATTATTATTTTTAGAGTCACTAAGGTAATGCGAGGAGAAGGTAAGCCCTATGGAAGCAAGGAAAAAAGTAACTCAAGGATTGAAGTATCATTTAAAGCATCATCTAAGTCATCAGAAGATAGTAAAAAGAAGACAAAAACTCCAGTTCTTTTTATTTCAAGGATGGTGAAAAGCTGAAGAAGGACAAGTCGAAGGATTCAGGCTTATAGAGAGGTCATAATCTATATTGCATGGATTCTTGCAGTGTTCAGGGGAGATAAGACCACTACTGATGCTCTTTATTGGATTGAGGAAATTGAAACCACTTTGGATTTTACTGGTTGGAATAAGGAAGACAATATCAAGTTTGCAGCTTAATCTTTCAAAAATGAAGCCCACACATGATATAAAACTATATTGTCCACCAAGGGATGATCTAAAATCAATGGCATGGGATGGGTAGGGTATCAAAAGATTTTCTCGAAGAAGTATATTCCTTAACACATGGTAGTATGTAGGTTTAATAGATCGTTTGAAAGTGTTTTTGATGAATGTTTAACTCAATAATCCACAAAGATATCATTATATCTAATAGATCGTGGACCAAGCAATAATACAAAATGAACACATCAAACATAACTCCTTTGATAAAAGGATTTGCATAGATGAAAATGAATAATGCTCAAAGATAATAAAATAAGCTCCTAGCAATACACAATCGATCAATAGACTCAACTCAGTAATAAACAATAAAATTCCATATACACACACACACACATATATATATATTACATATATATATATATATATGTATATATATACATATATATATGTATATATAAACATATATATATACATATATATACATATGTATATATATATGTATATACATATATATATAATACATATATGTATATACATATATATATATATATGTATATACAGATATATGCATATATATGTATATACATATACATACATATATATTATATGTATATATATATACATATATATATACATACATATATATACATACATATACATATATATATATATATATATATATATATATATAGGACCTAGTTTCGCATACTACAAAACTGTATGCACCATGGCATGAGAAACTACCACGCAAAACTGTATTTTCGCATGCCACAAAATACAAAAGAAGACAAAACTAAACTAGATCCTATTACATTAATATCTAAGCTATCATAAACTATAACTAAACAAAAACAATACCAAGGTGAATACCACCCTATTCTTGATTATCAATACTCCCCCTAGGGGTATTCACCTGTTGGGTCATTGAGTTCAGCTGTGGCCTTCGCTTGCTCCATCAATCAACCAGATATCTAACTTTCACCTCCAGATCCTCGTGTTCTTGCACACTCGTTTCGAGCTGCTTGATTTTCGATCTCACCCCTTAGCCTTGTTTGCTACCCGTTCAAACAAACTCGCCTCCGTCTTTGTCTATTCTCCAGCTCCAAATTTGATCTGGTTTTTGCATAATACCTTCAGATTTTCATCACTGAATGGGAATTAATCCATTGGATAGAATAACCTTATCTTATATCTATTATTTACCCACACTACTACTTCTCTAGTTTGATTACCATATAACCATTTCTTGAATTTCTGTAGTTTTGACGACTGTTGATCAATTTTTATTACTCGGTTGATAGTCTTCGCAGGCTTTACTTTAGCACTATCTTGCCTTTCCCCATTTCCTAATCAAGATTCTTCTTTGACCTTTTCCTCTTGGCTTGATATATCCAAAAGCTTTATAGTTATCCTGAACGCCATGATGGATCTCATTTTCCAACATAGTAGGACTTTCGCTCAAGCTCAAGTTAAGGAGGGGAATCTTAGCTAATCTCCTCAAATCCCACTTAGGAAGTGTCTTGAATGCCTTACATTTTATGCATATATGATATCCCTCCTCCACGCCTTTTGATCATGAACATTTTCAGCTTGGCGTTGTATTTCCACCTTACAATATTCTTGTCTATATCCTTCCTCCCTAGTTCTTGAATGTTTTGTAATAAAGGTGTTAGTTTCTCTGGTTCCTCCTATTATTGAACTAGTCCTCTTTGTTCAACTCAACCACATCACCTTCAACAGAACTACTCTGAGTCACATAAGTCATTAGCCTCTCATCAAATATATAAAACTCTAGCTTAGAATCATAGTCCGCCAATTACTCCCCTCTTCTTCCTCCTCATCAACTGAATTTAGCTCAAAATGCCCTTTCTCTCCTACTTGATCCTCATTCCTTATCACCTTATCCCCTGTAAGATCAGTATCTATGTCAAATCCCATATTAATGAATCCAGCCTTCAACACTGCTCAACACTTTCTTCCTTACCTACTCTTTCACCACTACTCCTGCAACACCCTATTAGCTTCACACCACCACCAAATACCCTTGTACCACTTCCACAGCTCTAGAAATTCTAGTATCAACACCACTAGCACCCGAAATTCCAACACCACAAACTTCAGCTGCCGATCCTCCTACACTGCTCACACCTACTCTTAATGATGTATGAATAAAAGGGAACTTTGATGCATCAGTCATATCCCTGATTTGTTCAGCACTCAGTACATTAGTGTAAGCCCCATTCCAGGGAAGCCTCATAGTTGGTTAATCATAGCACAAAATAATTTTAATAACAAAACAACGCAGCGAAATAAACATTTACTTAAAACTTGCAGTTGATATAGTGATCATTCACTTATCCTTTAATTGTAAATAAAACATAGTACTTTTTCCTTTCAATTACAATAAATGGTTTCATAAACAGGAATGGCATCCATGTCCATCCAAGTAGCCTCCAACCGGTGCCATCCTCAGCATCAGCAATTACCTACCAACTATTATGCATAAAAGTCAGCGAGCGAGTTCTAGTTTTATAAGTAATATAAGAAAATATAAACCTTATCATTCATATAATGACCACGCATACAACATATACATAACATTACTTGCATCATAATAAGCATGTTCATTATCTTTTATTCTTTCATTATCTTTCACTTTCATCATAAACGAGATTGCACAAAGCAAGAGCTCCATGTTGATCGACAACAAATGCCAATCCCTGTCGGTACACATGAAAACGGTAGCTAACCTCCAACAGTTGATCCACACTGCAAGGCACATAGCCCGCTCATGAATACGGATCCATCATCATACATCAGACTCACACAAGTGAAGTCTATCATAGTGCTTGCAAGACTTTCCATCATCAAATGGGCCCGGGGGTAACATTCATTAAGTTTCGCTTTTCATTAATATCATTTTCCACTTTATATATAATACTTAACTTATTAAGTATACAACATACCAAATACCAGTCATCATAAAACATAACCCCCTCCGCGGGACAACAGGGGTTCGGGGGCGGCAACCCCTAGTGGGGTCCAAGGGGCAACGCCCCTGGCTGGGGCCGGGCTGCCAGGTCAGCAAAATTTTTTTATATTTATACATTTACATAGCACATTTACTTATAGAAAAATCGTTCTTCCTGTTAAAACCCCTTAAAATCTTGGTCATTTAAAACGTATATTTGGTATGCATAATAGCCCCAAAACATGGAAAACTTTAAAATAGGGGATCTAGAACTCACCTGGTTATCGAGACCAACTTCTAAACTAAGCTTACAAGGCTAGGATCTCACTACACAGCCTGCAGATGAGTGGACACTTAAAGGGGTTAGTTTCTGCCTAAATTCGCTGCTAATTTCGCTGCAAGATCAGCAATTTCGTACGTAGATTCACCAACGGTTTCGCTGCTAGTTTCACCAGCAGTTTCGCTGCTAGTTTCGCTGGCATCTTCGCTGGCAGTTTCACTGGCATCTTCGCTCGCAGTTTGCTGGCATCTTTGTTGCCAGTTTCGCTGCCAGTTTCACCCAACTTTCGTTGGAAAACCATGTCTGCGAAACTACCTGTGAAACTATAGTTTCGCAGGAAGTCCTCATAGTTTCGCTGGTTGAATATGCAAATTCGCTGGATGCATGCACAGTTTCGCAGATCGCATAAAAATTATGAACCAGCCTGTTTTTAACCCAAAATCATAACTTTTTAGGTCCAATCTCTTAGTTTATCATCCATGAGGCTAAATCTAAGCTTTATACATATTTTCATACGTAAAAATATGACCTTTATGCGATTCTTTGCAACTTTTCAAAACCCAAAACCCTAGAATCCGGGTTTGATCAACAGAAGGGTTTAGAGGTTAATTCTTACCTGGATTTGTTGCTTCTTTCTTGAGGTTTGATGCTCCAACACCCAAATCTTCAATCACTTGACCTTTGAAGCTCCAATCTTGAGTTTCCTTCACTTTCTCTTTCTCTTTCTCTCTCTACGAATTTAGGAGCTAGGGTTGCAATTGATGGAGATGGAGGCTGCTTTAGGTGGGTTAAGGGGTTGATTATGGGCCTTAATCACTTAGGCTCTTGCCCATAGACCCAATTAAGCCCATAACCCTTTTTCTTCTTTTATTACATACCCATTAATTAAGCCCATTATCCTTAATGACTCGTTTTGACTTTTCGGGGTGTTACAAGTCTCCCCCACTTATTTAGGTTTCGTCCTCGAAACCTGTCAGTCATCAAACAATTGAGGATAAAATTTTCTCATTTCCTCCTCGGTCTCCCACATAGATTTTGATCCTTTTCTATGTCTCCACTGTACTCGTACAAGTGGAACCACTTTATTCCGTAAGTGCTTCTCTTTCCAATCAAGGATGGCCACCGACTGTTCTACATAATTCAGCCGTTCATCGACTTCAATGTCTTCTAATGGTACAACTGCATCATTATCTGCCAGACATTTCCTGAGATGAGATACATGAAATGTAAGGTGAATTCCACTCAACTCATCGAGTAGTTTTAATTTGTAAGCCACTTCCCCTACCCTCGCGACAATACGGAATGGCCTAATAACTTTCCCCTTTTTCAAAACCTGATGATCCCTTTCCAGGGCGATACTTTGAGCATAACTTTGTCACCAACCTGAAACTCTATCGGTCTACGTCTCTTATCAGCATAAGACTTTTGGCGATCCTTTGCAGCTTCATGAACGCCTTAATCTTATCTAACTTCTCAGTTGTGACCTCAATCACTTCAAGACTCCCCAATTCCTTTTGCCCGATGTCGTCCCAACACACGGGCGTTCTGCACTTCCTACCATACAACATTTCGTAAGGTGGCATACCAATGCTGGCATGGTAACTATTATTATATAAGAATTCCGCCAATGGTAAGTGCTCATCCCGCTTCCTCCAAAGTCAATTACACAGGCTTGTAGCATGTCTTCTAAAGTCTGGATCGTCCTTTCCGACTGACCATCCTCTGGGGGTGGTAAGCCATACTATATGCAGTCTAGTCCCCATTGAGTCATGAAACCTCTTCCAGAACTTGGACGTAAACCGCGTGTCCCTATCCGAAACGATAGACACTAGCACGCCGTGACAAGCACAATCTCCTTGATAAATAACTCTGCTAACCTCTCAGAGGAATACATCTCACGAATTAGTAGGAAAAGGCGCTCTTTGTTAGACGGTCAACAATCACCCAGATTGCGTCGCTTCTCTCGCGTGCGAGGTAGCTTCATGATGAAGTCTATGTGATGTGTTCCCATTTCCATTCAGGGTATCCAAAGGCTGGATCTTCCCATATGGCTTTGGTGCTCTGCCTTCACCACGCAGGCAAGTCAGGCACTTGCTCACATATTTAGCCACGTCTCGCTTCATTCCCGGCCACCAGTAATCTTTCTTCAGATCCTGATACATTTTCGTGGAACCGGGATGTATGGAACATCGAGTTTTGTGAGCCTCATCCATGATTTTCTCCCTCAGATCCCCATGGAGAGGGATCCACATTCTCCCAAATCGGGTTCTAACACCTAGGGTGTTTTCCCCCAAATCTGAAACTTGTCCCTTCACCCTTCAGAGTTGACTCTGTCCTCTCTTAATGCCTAATCCTGGAACTCCCTCACTTGTTTCATAACATCAGGCGTCATGATTATCTGGCAAGCCCTCACCCAAATTGGTTCGGGTCGCCCCTTTCGGCTAAGGGCGTCAGCAACCACATTGGCTTTGCCTAGATGATAATGAATTTCGCAGTCATAATCCTTGATCATTTCTAACCACCTCCTCTACCTCATGTTGAGCTCCTTTTGTTTAAAGAAATACTTTAGACTTTTATGATTAGTGAAGATGGTGCACTTCACCCCATACAGGTAGTGTCTCCAAATCTTCAATGCAAACACCACCGCAGCCAACTCCAAATCATGGGTAGGATAATTGGCCTCGTGGACCTTTAATTGTCTAGAAGCATAGGCTATCACCTTCCTTCGTTGCATCAACACGCAACCCAATCCTGCATACGAGGCATCCGAGTAGACTACTAGATCCTCTTTCCCTTTGGGTAACGTCAAGATAGGGGCTTAAGTTAACCTCATCTTCAGTTCTAGGAAGGCGTTCTCCTGATCAGTACCCCATTCATACTTCACGTCCTTTTGGGTAAGCTTAGTCAAATGAGAAGCTATCTTGGAGAAATCTTGGATAAATCTCCTATAGTAACCTGCCAGGCCTAAGAAACTATGAATCTTAGATGGCGTCTTTGGAGGTTCCCATTGCATCACCGCTTCAACCTTCGCAGGGTCCACCCTGATCCCCTTAGGATTAACCACATGACCCAGAAATTGAACTTCTCGTAGCCAAAATGCGCATTTAGAGAACTTAGCATATAGCTTTTCACTTCTAAGCGTCTCTAATACTTCTCGAATATGTTCGGCATGTTCCTCTTCACTTTTTGAATAATCAAAATGTCATTGATAAACACTATCACCGATTTATCCAACATCGGCCGACATACCCGATTCATAAGATCCATAAAAGCAGCTGGCACGTTGGTCAAACCAAAGGACATGACGAGGAATTCGTAGTGTTCATAACGCGTACGGAACGCTGTCTTAGGGATGTCTTGTTCATTCACCTTTAGATGGTGGTAACCAGACCGCAGGTCTATCCTCGAAAACCAGCTGGCACCCTGAAGTTGATCAAACAGGTCGTCGATCCTTGGTAATGGATACCGATTCTTTACAGTTAGCTTATTGAGCTTGCAATAGTCAATGCACATCCGCATGCTACTGTCTTTCTTCTTGACGAATAAAACCGGAGCATCCCATGGAGAGATACTCAGTCGGATAAAGCCTTTATCCAATAAATCTTGCAATTGGTCCCTCAGTTCTACCATCTCCGAAGGAGCTAATCAATACGGTGCTTTAGCGACGGGTTGTGCTCCTGGTAGCAAATCAATCTGGAACTCAATTTCATGGTCAGCGGCACACCGGTCAGGTCTTGAGGAAAGACGTCAAGAAACTCGCGCACTACCAGCACGTCTGATAATGTGCTCTGGTGCATCCACATCTTTTACATAGGCCAAGTAAGCGCTACACCCACGTCTCAAGTATTTTTAGCTGTGATCATCGACACGACCTTCGGTACACAACACACCTTATCCCTATGAACTGTAACAGATCTACCATTGGGCGCTATTAGACGAATTACCTTCTTGCTACATACAATATTGGCTTCATAGCTAGCTAACCAATCCATGCCTAACACCACATCAAAACCTCCTAAGGCCATAACATGCAACCTAGCAGGGAACTTACAATCTTCTAACTCAATCAGGCAATCCTCACCACCTCAGTTACCTTATTGGACTTACCAATGGCTGTTTCTACAGAGAAAGGCTCATCTAATATTCTACTCTTATCATGCAACAAATGGCAAAAGGCAGCAGACACAAAACTCCTACTAGCACCAGAATCAAAGAGCACATAAGCATATTCATGGTCCACCAGAAACAAACCTGAAACTACTTCTGGATCTGCCCTGGCCTCCTCACGAGTTATGTTGAATGCCCTCACCTTTGCCTTTGAACCATCACCCCTTCCCTTACCTCCAGCTTTACCTGTTCCTGATCCTTCTGGTTTTTCTTTCTTACAGTCGCTTCCCACATGACCCATCTCACCACACTAGTAACACCTTTTTGCCTTGCAATCCCTTGCATAGTGGCCCTCGCCTCCACATTTGAAACATTTGCCTCTCCCAACTCTGCACTCCCCCGAATGACCTTTCCCACATTTTCTACAAGCACCTCCTTCTATAACACCGGTTATTTTTAAAAGAAAAGAAATAAAGAATAAAAGAAAGAAAGGCAATTTAGTCCAAGTGGAGGGACTAAAAGTGTAAAAAGGACAAAATCTTTGAAAAGTTGGTGTAAAGGTAGGCATGGCCACCCACCCTCACTTCACATCATCATCTTCACCCGGTTTTAGAGAGAAAGAGAGTAGAGAAACTCTCGGCTAAAGAAAGAAGAAGAAGAGAAGTGAATTCAAGGTAAGAATTCAAGGTTTTCATATGTTTATGATGGGTTTTATCCCGGTTATATGCTTATGTGCTTATGTGTTTGTGTGTGTGTTCGTGTGTGTGTATTTGGTGTGTTTTTAGGTGTTTGAACTCATTGCAAGCGGGTTAGAAAGGAAGAGAACACCCAAGTTGCACCAGGTGAGTTCTAGACCCTGGTTCTTACTTGTTTTAAACTATCTTTGGGACTGAAAATGTATTAAAATGTTTTTGCAAAGTTTATGTATGTTACCCGTATGTAATGTGCTTGTTAAGTGTTAAATTCTTGAATGTTTATATGTTGTTCATGCTTAGAATAGTCATGTTAAGCTTAGAATAGATGGTTTGATTAATGTGTATGAAAACATGCTAAGAACAAGTTACACAGAAGGTTCATACATCTGAAAATGCCTTAGAAGATTTAAGTGTAGCCCATGCGCCTAAGATTACCTTAGAAACGATCAAGTACAGCCCATCTGATGGCGGGAAAGTGCATGAGGCGTGGATGTAGTGCCTACTTGGCCTACGTAAAGGATGTGGACGCGCCAACACCGCAACTATCTGATGTACCAGTTGTGTGTGACTTTCTGGACGTATTCCCGGAAGACTTACCCGGCGTACCACCGGATCGCGAGATTGAGTTCCAAATTGACTTGATACCCGATGCTTAACCCGTTGCCAAAGCACCGTATCGATTAGCTCCCACAGAAATGAAAGAACTCATGGAATAGTTGCAGGAGCTACTCGATAAGGGGTTCATTAGATCGAGTATCTCTCCCTGGGGTGCTCCGGTCCTGTTTGTGAAGAAGAAAGACGGTAGTATGAGGATGTGCGTCGATTACCGTGAGCTTAACAAGTTGACAGTAAAGAACCGATACCCCCTACCAAGGATAGATGATCTGTTTGATCAGCTCCAAGGTGCCAGTTGGTTTTCAAGGATAGATCTTTGATTTGGTTACCATCAGCTGAAGGTGAAGGAGCAGGATATCCCTAAAATAGCTTTTCGCACGCGATACGGTCACTACGAACTTCTTGTCATGTCCTTTGGTCTGAGCAATGCGCCAGCTGCTTTTATGGATTTGATGAATCGAGTGTGTCGGCCAATGTTAGATAAATCAGTGATTGTGTTTATTGATGATATCCTGATTTATTCAAAGAGCAAGGAGGAGCACGCCGATCACATTCGGGAGGTGTTAGAGACCTTAAGAAGGGAGAAGTTGTATGCCAAATTCTCCAAGTGCGCGTTCTGGTTACGCGAAGTTCAGTTCTTAGGTCACGTGATAAATCCTGAGGGGATTATGGTAGACCCTGCTAAGGTTAAGGTTGTGATGCAATGGAAGTCTCCGAGGACGCCATTCGAGATTCGTAGTTTCTTGGGGTTGGCGGGTTATTATCGAAGGTTCATTCAGGACTTTTCCAAGATCGCTTCTCCCCTGACCAAGTTAACCCAGAAGGATGTAAAGTTTATATGGGGACAAGCCCAAGAACAGGCGTTCGGGGAGTTAAAGGTGAGGTTGACTGAAGCTCCTGTCTTGTCATTACCTGAAGGAAGTGAGGATTTGGTGGTATATTTTGATGCTTCTTACTCGGGGTTGGGGTGTGTATTAATGCAAAGAGGGAAGGTTATAGCCTACGCATCCCGACAGTTAAAGGTTCATGAGGTTAACTACCCTACTCATGACCTGGAGCTAGCAGCCGTGGTCTTTGCACTAAAGATTTGGAGGCACTATCTGTATGGGACGAAGTGCACCATTTTCACGGACCACAAGAGCTTGAAGCACTGCTTCGAGCAAAGAGATTTGAACATGAGGAAGAGGCGATGGTTGGAGCTTATAAAGGATTACGATTGCGAGATCCATTACCATCCGGGCAAGGCCAACGTGGTGGCCGATGCTCTTAGCCGGAAGGAGAGGCCCGAGCCGATTCAGGTGAAAGCATACCAACTAATCATGACCTCTGACGTAATGAAGCAGGTCAAGGAGTTTCAGTATGAGGCATTAAGAGAAGATCGTCTAAACTCTAAAAGAATGAGAGGTCTGGTTGGGGAATTAGGTAAAAACACATTTGGTGTTAAAACTCAATTTGGATGGGTGTGGATTCCTCGTTTCGGGGATGTACGTGTGAGGATTATGGATGAAGCTCACAAGACTCAATACTCCATTCATCTTGGTGCCACAAAGATGTATCAAGATATGAAGAAAGATTATTGGTGGCCGGGTATGAAGCGTAACGTGGTGGAGTATGTGAGTAAGTGCCTTACTTGCCTTAGGTGAAGGCGGAACACCAGAAGCCATATGGGAAGATCCAACCTTTGGATATACCAGAATGGAAGTGGGAGCACATCACCATGGATTTCATTACGAAACTTCCCCGTACTCCGAAAGGATACGATGCCATATGGGTGATTGTTGATCGCTTAACGAAGAGTGCTCACTTCCTACCGACCCGCGAGACATATTCATCCGAGAGGTTGGCTGACCTGTTCATCAAGGATATTGTAACTCGTCATGGTGTACCGGTGTCCATTGTGTCTGATCGTGACGCCCGGTTTACATCTAAATTCTGGAAGAAATTCCATGATGCTATGGGGACGAGGTTACATATTAGCACGGCTTATCATCCCCATACTAATGGTCAGTCTGAAAGGACCATTTAGACGTTGGAGGACATGCTTCGGGCATGTGTAATCGATTTTGGTGGAAGTTGGGACGATCACTTGCCGTTAGCCGAATTCTCATACAACAACTATCATGCCAGCATTGGTATGCCACCATATGAGATGCTATACGGTAGGAGATGCAGAACACCCGTTTGTTGGGGTGACATTGGTCAGAAAGAGTGGGGAAGGGTCGAGGTAATCGAGGCTACGATAGAGAAGCTTGAAAAGATTAAAGCCTTTATGAATGCAGCCAAAGATAGACAGAAGTCGTATGCCGATAAACGACGTAGACCAATTGAATTCCAGGTGGGTGACCGGGTTATGTTGAAGGTCTCATCTTGGAAGGGTATCATCAGATTCAGGAAGCGGGGCAAGTTAAGTCCAAGATATATAAGCCCTTTCCGAATCATTGCTCGAGTAGGAGAGGTGGCCTATAGATTGGAGTTGCTAGATGAGTTAAGTGGAATTCACCCGACATTCCATGTATCTTATTTGAGGAAGTGCATAGCTGATGAAGACATGATTGTTCCATTGGAGGACATTGAAGTTGATGAAAGGCTCAATTATGTGGAGCAAACAGTGGCAATCATCGATCGTAAAGAGAAGAGGCTGAGAAATAAAGTGGTTCCTCTTGTGCGTGTACAGTGGAAGCACAGGAAGAGATCCAAATCTACATGGGAAACTGAGGAGGAGATGAGGCAGCATTATCTTCGTCTGTTTAAGGAATAACAGGTTTCGGGGACGAAACCTATATAAGAGGGGTGGACTTGTAACACCCTGTTATTTTTTAAAGACAAGAAATAAAGAATAAAAGAAAGAAAGGCAATTCAGTCCAAGTAGAGGGACTAAAAGTGTAAAAAGGACAAAAATCTTTGAAAAGTTGGTGTAAAGATGGGCATGGCCGCGCACCCTCACTTCACATCATCATCTTCACCCGGTTTTAGAGAGAGAGAGAGAGAGAGCAGAGAAACTCTCGGCTAAAGAAAGAAGAAGAAGAGAAGTGAATTCAAGGTAAGAATTCAAGGTTTTCATATGTTTATGATGGGTTTTATCCCGGTTATATGCTTATGTGCTTATGTGCTTGTTTGTGTGTTCGTGTGTGTGTATTTGGTGTGTTTTTAGGTGTTTAAACTCATTGCAAGCGGGTTAGAAAGGAAGAGAACACCCAAGTTGCACCAGGTGAGTTTTAGACCCCAGTTCTTACTTGTTTTAAACTATCTTTGGGGCTGAAAATGTATTAAAATGTTTTTGCAAAGTTTATGTATGTTACCCGTATGTAATATGCTTGTTAAGTGTTAAATTCTTGAATGTTTATAGGTTGTTCATGCTTAGAATAGTCATGTTAAGCTTAGAACAGATGGGTTTGATGAATGTGCATGAAAACATGCTAAGAACAAGTTACACAGAAGGTTCATACGTCTAAAAATGCCTTAGAAAGATTTAAGTGTAGCCCATGCGCCTAAGATTACCTTAGAAACGATCAACCATGCGCCTAGAAATGTTTGCTGGACGACTAAGTGTAGGGCCATGAACCCCAATAGTGCCCATGCGCCCAAGTGGCTCATGCGCCTAAGTGTCCATGCGTCTGAAGTACTCGTGCGTCTAAGTGTTCATACTCACAAATAGTGCCCATGCGCCTGAATAGTTCATGCGCCTAAAGTGAAAATGTTTTAAGTGTTGGCTGATGCGCCTACATAGTGATGAAACGCCTGAACAGGGCTCATGCGCCCAAATAGTTCCCATGCGCCTAACACTTAGAAAATTTTACAGAGTTTTCTAGGAGTCTGTGCTTTAGGGTTTTGACTAGGGTTGACTAGGGCTTAGTAATGATGATGTTCCATGCATGTTATGATTACATATGATGTTCCTTATCATTTACTATTGATATTATTATTACTTATAGTATGTGACTTTACGTGACATGTTATTATCGTAACGTAAAGTATCTAGTAATAATAAAGCGAAAGAGCAATAAAGAAAAGAAGAGGAATATTAATGAAAATGTTAACAAGTCTTGCAAGCTCATAGGAGGGTTACGACCGTGTTGTCATTAGCTCAACTTTGCTGCGGGTTAGCTACCCTATTGTGCACACAGGGCCAATCAATTAAGATTGGCAGGACCCTTGTAGCGTACCTTGGGTGATTGGGTCGGCCTTGTACACAGTACACAGAACCCTTTCGGGGGATACAATTGACCCTTTCGAGGGATATAGATGGCCCATCACCCGTTTTCCATCGCGCACATAGTTGGGGTATTGCTCATTGGTCCCCATAGATAGTGAAAGATAATATAACAGAATGCAGAGTAAACAAGGCATACAGTAAAGAGATAAAGCATTACCTAACTGTATAGTTGATGCGTGCTCACGTATAAGAGAGAAAGTTTTCATGAACAGAGTATTTTCATATGTATACCTACAGAAAGCATTTTATTAATTATAAAACTAGAGCTCACTCAGCAATGCTGACTTTTTATACATTTTCAGTTGGCAGGTAATTATTGCTGAGGATGGCACGAGGGTGAAGCTACTCGGCAGGGAAAGACTGACATCCACTCGTACTTTATGTTGCTGTTGTTTTGTAATACAGTAAAACAATTCTTTTGTAACCAGTTAAATAGTGTCGTATTGCTCAACTACAGTTGTTCAAATGCAATGAATGGTTTTTGATAAACTAATTCCGCTGCTTAAGATTGTATAGTTATAATGTTTAATGTTTTAATTGCTGTGAATGACTGACTGTGAGGTTCCTGGGAACGGGGCCTTACACCTTCACCAGTATTTCCCTGTCTCCCAGACTGATCCTCTCCACTCCTAAAGTTATCACCTCCGAACCTCTTCGCATTTCCATTCTTGTTCCCATTCCATTTTTCCACTTCTTCTGCATAGGCATTGGGTCCCTCTCATCGTACAACCTCCCCTTTAAATCCACCACAGACTTAAACGTGCCTGGTCTGGCGGTAATCATGTGCCTCTTGATATCCACAGACAAACCTTGTATGTATCTTTTGATCCTCTTGGATGCAGGAGTCACCATGTCTGGCACAAGTCTTGCAAGCTCATTAAACTTAGAGGTATACTCTTGATGAGTCATGTTCCCAGCCTCCAAATACAAGAACTCCTTCTCAATCTTATCTAATTCCCGGTGAGGACAATACTCCTCAAGCACTAACTCCTTCAACTCAAACCACCTCATTTTGGCTATCGATCGCTTTCCTTCAGCCTGGACAATATTTTCCCACCAGCGCAACGCCGAGTCGACGAAAGAATGAGTGGCAAACTTAACTTTTTGATCTTCCCTGCACTCACTAATTTCTAGCACCGCTTCCATCTCTCTAACCCAATGATGAGTGGTAGTAGCATTGCCGTTACTGTCAAAGGTTGGGGGCTTGCACCTTGAAATGCCCCATAGTTGCACCCTCTAGTATCTCTCTCTCGGACTCCTTATCACTATCTTCATCATGGACTACCACCTTAGGGTTTGATGGCTCCTCTTTAGATTCCTCAGTCCTCCTAGTGGACCTTCCTGAATTCTTCTCATTTTCCTTCCCCTCCTTCTCAGCTTTCTCTCCATCCCTAACTGCTTTAATTAACTCAGTCACCATCGAGGGTAAGACATTTTGCATGACAATGTAGACTTCGTCAGCGATAGCCTCCTTCACAGTGGATTTGAGGGTGGCTGATCCCTCCCTCTCCGGGTGACTATGGAGGTCTGACTCCTCATGAACAGTCTCGAGAGCCTTAGCTTTACTCCGAGTGACATGTGGCTCAGTAGTAAGCTCGCCACGAGCACCTCCTCGGGTTGCCTTCCTAGATTTTCTACCAGCCATAACTAATTCCTATAATATTCAAACACCAAAATGGTTATTCAAGATAATTGCTCAGATCATTATAAGTACGGTAAGTCCTTAATTACAGTGTCCAAGTGATTAACTACTTACCTTACTCTCCTGTCCCAAGCAATCACTATCCTAACACATGTCCGTATTCAAATCTAGAAGCACATAAAACACATAGCACACGCACATAATTCCGGTTTTACTTGAAACTTTACCTGATGGCACATAGCTACTTGGATTGGCATCCTTCATTTGGTCCCATTTTTAGTTTAAGTTTAGGTTTTGAAAACATTTTACACAACTCTCTTAAACTTTGGCTTTGATACCAACTTGTAAGGCCCCGTTCCTGGGAAGCCTCACAGTTGGTTAATCATAGCATAAAATAATTTTAATAACAAAACAACACAGTGGAATAACATAAACATTTGCTTAAAACTTGCAGTTGATATAGTGATCATACACTTGTCCTTTAGTTGTAAATAAAACATAGTACTTTTTCCTTTCAATTACAATAAATAGTTTCATAAATAGGAATGCCATCCATATCCATCCAAGTAGCCTCCAACCAGTGCCATCCTCAGCATCAGCAATTACCTACCAACTATTATGCATAAAAGTTAGCTTCGCTGAGCGAGTTCTAGTTTTATAAGTAATATAAGAAAATATAAACTTTATCCTTCATATAATGACCACGCATACATCATAATACATAACATTACTTGCATCATAATAAGCATGTTCATTATCTTTTATTCTTTCATTATCTTTCACTTTCATCATAAACGAGATTGCACAAAGCAAGAGCTCCATGTTGATCAACAACAAATGCCAATCCTTGTCGGTACACATGAAAACGGTAGCTGACCCCCAACAATTGATCAACACTGCAAGGCACATAGCCCGCTCATGAATACGGATCCATCATCATACATCAGACTCATATAAGTGAAGTCTATCATAGTGCTTGCAAGACTTTTCATCACTAAATGGGCTCGGGGGTAACATTCATTAAGTTTCGCTTTTCATTAATATCATTTTCCACTTTAATATATATACTTAACTTATTAAGTACACAACATACCAAATAGCAATCATCATAAAACATAACCGACCCTCCGCGGGACAGCGGGGGTTCGAGGGCGGTAGCCCCTGATAGTGGGGTCCAAGGGGCAACGCCCCTGGCTGGGGCCAGGCTGCCAGGTCAGCGTAAAAAATTTTTATATTTAAACATTTACATAGCACATTTACTTATAGAAAAATCGTTCTTCCTGTTAAAACCACTTAAAATCTTGGTCATTTAAAAACGTATATTTAGTATGCATAATAGCACCAAAACATGGAAAACTTATAAATAGGGGATCTAGAACTCACCTGGTTACCGAGACCAACTTCTAAACTAAGCTTACAAGGCTAGGATCTCACTACATAGCCTGCAGATGAGTTGACACTTAAAGGGGTTAATTTCTACCTAAATTCGCTGCTAATTTCGCTGCAAGATCAGCAATTTCGTAGCTAGATTCGCCAACAGTTTCGCTTCTAGTTTCACCAGCAGTTTTGCTGCTAGTTTCACTGGCATCTTCGCTGGCAGTTTCGCTGGCATCTTTGCTGGCAGTTTCGCTGGCATCTTCGCTGCCAGTTTTGTTGCCAGTTTCGCCTAACTTTCGTTGGAAACCATGTCTGCGAAACTACCCGCGAACCTATAGTTTCGTAGGAAGTCCTCATAGTTTCGCTGGTTGAATATGCAAATTCGCTGGATGCAGTTTCGCAGATCGCATAAAAATTACGAACCAACCTGTTTTTAACCTAAAATCATAACTTTTTACGTCCAATCTCTTAGTTTACTATCTATGAGGTTAAATCTAAGCTTTATACATGTTTTCATACGTAAAGATATGACCTTAATACGATTCTTTGCAACTTTTCAAAACCCAAAACCCTAGAATCCGGGTTTGATCTACATAATGGTTTAGAGGTCGATTCTTACCTGGATTTGTTGCTCCTTTCTTGATGTTTGATGCTCCAACACCCAGATCTTCAATCCCTTGACCTTTGAAGCTCCAAATCTTGAGTTTCCCTCACTTTCTCTCTCTATGAATTTGGGAGCTAGGGTTGCAATTGATGGAGATGGAGGCTGCTTTGGGTGGGTTGAGGGGTTGATTATGGGCCTTAATCACTTAGGCTCTTTCCCATAGACCCAATTAAGCCCATAACCCTTTTCCTTCTTCTATTAAATACCCATTAATTAAGCCCATTATCCTTAATGACTCGTTTTGACTTTTTAGGGTGTTACAATTAGTAGCACCAACAGATCTTCTCATATCACTCACCTCCTCCAACAACCTTCTGATAAGATCTAATTGGCTTAATATTGCTTTCTTTATCACTTTAATCTCTAGATCTCTTAGTTTCTTCCTCTCCTCTGAGTTAATCAGCTTTGTCTTAATCATTCTTAGCTCATTTGATAAGTATGTGCTAATATTTCTAACAACATCCTCATCAATCTCTAATATCATATCTCTCCTTCTCCTATAAGCCTGGTCTCAGGGATGACCGACTGCTTGTTGTTACTCTTCTTCTCTCGTATCGCGGAATCAACTCTAATATGAGAGGATGATTTCTCAGCACCTTTCTTTTCCCTCTTCTTTCTTAATTCCTCCTCAATCTCATCCAGTTGTTCCTCGAAGGTCATATCTGACTCCTTTGTATACTTTTTTCTCTTTTTGATCTCTTCCATATTTCCCCCAGTTTTAGCTGCTCTCCTTTCCTCTAGAGGGATCAGAGTCTTGATATGGTTCCACCTTTCTTCTATGTACATGCTCTCCGAAAGATATGTGATCTTCCCTAAGAAATCATGTCTGGAGGCAGCATATTCTAAAAGATCCTAGGTTCATGAGAGTCAGTCTTAGTTCATTCTCAAGTTTAGGCAAGTTTGGCTATAAGTAATCTAGAATGATCAGAATAAATTTAGGATAGAGCAATACTTATCCTTTTTTAGGCCCCTGATGTTCTCTAGCAAATAATCATGGATGATCTAAACTATGTTTGCCTTTTTGCCTCTACAAAACATGATCATAGTTATGGACCATTTTAGATTTAGCCCATCCGATCCCCGCTTCCTATGATCCAAACAACTAATAAACACATGAGCTATGAACCTTCCCTCCTTAGATAGACTTCTTGGTCTCCTTCCCCTTCTCAAAGTTGGTTCTCATAACTGATATCTTTAGATGCTCTAATGACCTCTGAATCAGTCATCCCAATGCTCTCCCCTATATCATCCTCCAAATGCAGGGCCTTAGCCACTATCTTGACCGATATCTCAACTAGCTCTCCCTGAACTGCGGCTTTGATAATACTCTTCCTGGCATCATATTTAGCCATTCTCTAGAACTCCCTGATATGTTTCTCATATGTGGTAGAAGAATGAGAAAGAGCAATGAAAATAGGAGATCTCCTCAATCAATCAATGACATCTCTATATCCGGTATATTTTGGGTTGCGATCGTTTAGATACACCACCAAATTTGATCTGGGATCAAACTTTAAACTCCCCATAAAAAAACTGCAGGTGAAACCTAGAATTTGTTAGATCACAAGAGATTACAAAACACTTAAAATTTATAAATTAATTAATATTATATATTTACTATTTAGTATCATTTTTATATTGTATAAATTTAAATTTTTATGTATTAATTTTTTATTTAGTTTCGCCAATAGTTTTGCATGTTGAAACTATAGTTTCGCATGGAGTAATATAGATTCGCAAGAACTGACGAAACTGAAGAAAATACACGTGAGAAACTATAGTTTCACAACCAGGACCCAATAGATTCGCTTGGATGAGAAACTCTAGTTTCACAATGAGAAACTGTAGTTTCACATTGGAAACTATAGTTTTGCATGGACTCCAAAACTATAGATTCGCAAGAACTGGTCGAAACAATTTACTGCGCACATGCAACATGACTAGATATTATTTCACAGATCAGAGAACATTCGTTTAGTTTCACACCATGACACCTTAGTTCGCACACTACATGTGCGAAACCCAAAAGTCAAAGAATTGTTTTTTAGATTAAAAACTATAACTAATTACATCCCAAGGTTCAAAATGTATTCAGGAATGAGGTTTACCGGTCCGTTTTGCAAGAAACATACCACAAAAACGATTTTGAATCCTTAGTGAAATAGTCGGTTCATTTAAAAAAATTGGAATTTTGAAAATGACGAAAGTGATAATTATACACCACAGTTTCGCATGTGCCGAAACTATAGTTTCACATGGTGAAAAAACAGTTTCACACCCGACCACCGAAACTATAGTTTCGCTTGCAGAACAAGGTCAGTGAAAGAGAAATTTCGCATGGTGAAACAATCGTTTTGCACTTCGAAATAATAATTTCGCATGAATCAAAATTTTTATATTATCATAATTTTTTATATTTATGTAAAAAGAAAATAAAAACTTCTCAACTCACGAAACTTGACAAGAAACAAAAGAAAATTTTGAAAATAAAGCACAAAGGCAAGGATATTAGACATGCTTATGCAAGAAATCATCTAGAGAGTCAAGGATTGGAAGGAATGCTAATATACTTGTCCATTTAAACCCATGTCACATTCTTTTTAACAAAAGCTTTTAACATATTTTTATCATGTTTTGGGTTCGCTTAAGAATGCTTATGAAACTTGGTTCCCACAGTCATTCGGCTAAGAACTCATATCGTCATCATGGTTTATTGAATGTAATCATTGATTCTGCTTGATATTTTATGGGATGGACGTATGACAGATCATCTGACATCTATAAATGTACAAGATAATGATGTATGGGGGGAGGAAAATCAAAGCTCCAGGATACTCACATATAAAAGGAGATAATTATTTATGCCAAATAATGAGAGCTTTAGGTTTATACTCACGTATAACAGAGAAGATCATCATTTTATCGTGTTAATGAGAGCTTCAGGTCTATACTCACGTATAATAGAGAAGATCATCACTCTAGGTCAAGCTTACGCATAGCAGACGAGTTGTACACACATGTTATTCATGACATAAGGGTGATGAAAATTTTAAAGTGCAAGGATCAAAATAGAAAGAAGCCACTCTCAACACAGTTTTTGACGAGACTTGTGATATTATGCAAGCCGAGAGGACATGGGTATAAACTTTATCAATGAGGTTAATTCTTAGTTAAGTCACACAATCACTGTCAATTTCGTTTTAGGTCATCGGACTAATCGACATATCCTAACACTATGCCTCTGACCTCCTTTAGACACTATCCAAGCTTCCTAAACACTACACCAAAAATAAGATAAGATTATATACATAAGAATTTTAAAAGAGGAAACAATGTAAATTTAAACAGTAAAGGTTATTCGCCTCTTAAATTTCTATTTCAGTGCAACAAAAGAAATATCCTTTTAAACTAGGATACATTTTGGGGAAGTGTGGGTTCTTAGTACATGAACTACAAAGATTTTTATTAAATGAACTAACATACAAATAATTTATAAAATATTTATAGGTTGTTGCCAGAATTTTCCCTTAATATGATATTAGACCCAACATGTTGATCGATTCATAAAAACTAAGTTTATCAAAGGTTTTTGTGAAAAGATTAGCCTTTTGAATTTTGGTGTCAATTGGAATAACATCTATAACACCCTTTTATTAAGCATCTTGGATTGCATGAATTCTTGTTTCAATGTGCTCGGTGCGAGTATACTGGATTGGGATTTCGGTGATTCCAACAACTGCTTCATTATCACAAAAGAGTGGCATGTGAGGGATGTTAATTCTGTAGTCCATAATTTGATGTTGAATCTATAGCACTTGATAGCAGCAACTTGATGCAACAATATACAAAGCTTCGCCTATGGATAGGTAAACTGTTGTCTACTTTTTGCTTTGCCATGAGACAAGGCATTCCTCGAGATATTGACATTCGCTGGTAACAGACTTTCTATCAAGCTTAGAACCTCCATAATCACTGTCAGAGTATGCATGAAGATCAAAGTTTCCTCCCTTTGGGTACTAGAGACCCAGTTGGGGAGATCCCTTCAAGTAGCAGAAGATATGTTTAACAGCTTTCTCATTGGATTCCTTTGGATTAGCTTGATATCGAGCACAGTAACATAGAACAAATGTAATATTTGGATGACTCGTAGTGAGATACATTAGGGATCCGTTCATAGAATGATATCAGTGAGCATCAACTGACTTTCCATTATCATCAGGGTTTAAGGAAAGTTTAAGCAGATAATGGAGTAAAGTTAGGAGAATCATCATGCATGTTATACATAAATAGGATTTCTAGAATGTATTTCTCCTGATGAATGAGAATTCCATCTGGCTTTTGTTCGACCTGTAATCCTAAGAAGAATCACATCTCCCGTATAATGCTTATTTCAAAGCACTCTTTCATCACTTCTTCAAACTTTCTACACAACTTCTTATTTGTTGATCCGAAGATGATGTCGTCAACATATACTTGACCAATAAGCATACCTCTATTAACCCCCTTTTTAAACAAAGTCATGTCTATAGTTCCACGTGTAAAGCCTTTACCGAGTAGATAATGTGTTAGGATTTCGTACCAGATTCTAGGAGCTTGATGTAATCCATACATGGATTAATCTAGTTTGTAAACTTTCTTAGGAAAATCTAGATCTTCAAAACCCAATGGCTGACAAACATAGATTTATTCATCAATAGCTCCATACAGGAATGCATACTTGACGTCTATCTAAAAAACTTTGAAGTTTTTATGAGCAGCATGAGCACAGAAAATCCGAATGGCTTTAATCCGAGCTACAGGGGCAAACACCTCAATGGAATCAATCCCATCCTCCTGAGCAAAGCCTTGAACAACCAGCCTTGATTTGTTTCTAATCACAACTCCACAGTCATCTGATTTGTTCCTGAATACCCACTTTGTACCAATTTGATACTTATTTGGAGGAAGATCAACTAGTTGCCACACTTTTAGTTTTCTAAACTATCGAAGTTCTAACTTCGTTGACTTAACCCAGCTTGGATCTTGAAGAGCCATGGCGACATGTTTGGGAATGGTTTGTGATAGAAAGCAAGCAAAGAGACATTCATTGATTAGCTCAGATTGGTTTTGAGTCCTGACACCATTAGATATTGATCCAATTACATAATCATGTGGATGGAGTTTTAGGGTTTAGTAGTTAGTGTTAAGAGTTGGTGAATTGGATGAAATGGGTTACGGGGAAGATAGTTGTGAGGTGGATAACGGTAAGGTGAATGGTTTATATGAGTGAGGACTTTATGGAATTTAAGAGGGGTAAAATGGATTTGATTTGTAGGTTGAGGTTGAGGTTGAGGTTAAGATTGAGGTTGAGGTTGAGGTTAGGGTTCTGGTTGAGGTTGAGCTGGAATGAAGAGTTGACCATTTGATGAAGGAATGTCATTGTCAAGAAAGGATGGTAGATTGAATAAACTAAAAACAATGTTTGAATCATAGAACCAATCTGGATCAGAATCAACGTTGGGAATATTGGACTATTTCCAATCAACATAGAAGGATTCTTGCACTATTCTTGCTCATTTGTTGTATACTTTGTAATCCTTTTGAGTTGAAGATATCTGACAAAGTAACATTCATCCAAAACTGCCCCAAACTTGGAATTTTGAGCTTTAGTATTCAATAATGTGCATGAGCAACTGAAAGGGTGAAAAAAGTCAATCAATGGCTTTCGCTTGTGAAACAATTCATATGGAGTCTTCATCTTGTCTTTCACAATCAGAACTCTGTTTAGAACGTAGGAGGCATAGTTGTCTGCTTCTGCCTAGAGAATAATAGGAAGTTTAAATTCTATGAGCATAGTTCATGGTTCTTCAATAAGAGTTCAACTCTTCCTTTCAGCAACACCATTCTACTAAGGAGTTTGGGCTACGCTAAATTGTCTGAGAATCCCTTTTCCTGAACAGAATGAATCAAAGATATGATTTCTGAACTCTTTCTTGTTGTCACTTCTGATCGCCAAAACTTTCTTGTTGCTAATATTCTTAATGGTTAAAATCAGCTTCTGCAACACCTCTACTATCTCCCTTTTATGTGCTAGGAATCGAATCCAAAAATATCTGCAATTATCATCTGTAACAACAAGACAATAAGATTGCTTACCAATACTCTTCACACTTATTGGACTGAACAGATCACAATGTAATAACTCAAGAGGATTAGAAATAGAATTTTCTTGTTTAGGCTTGTGTAATTTCTTGTGCTGTTTACGTTTAGTACAAGATATACACTTTTTGATTACAGAAAAATCCTTTTGAGGTAAATCTTTGACAAGATTATTTTTAACAACTTGTTAATGTTCTTAATATTAACATAGCCTAAACTTCTATGCCAAAGAAATGACTAAGATGGGGAGGCTTTTGACAAAAGGCAGGTCATGGTGGAAGTTGGTTCTTTGGAGTTCATATCAAGCAAATATGTGTCATTTTTCATTGGAGCTCGTATGATTACCAAATTATCTAAAACTAAAAATTCTGGCTTAAGAAACAAACATTCATTAGATTTAAAAAGCTAAGGAATATTCTTGTCATATATTTGTGACATGCTCAGAAGATTGAATGTCAATTTAGGCACAAAATTTACATTTCCCAAGGTTAAAGAACCATTGAATACCTCACCCTAACCTATCATTTTACCTCCCATTTTATCATCCGCAAAGGCAACATATCCTACATTTATTATCCGATTATTGGTAAGAAGGTCCTTCAATCCGGTCATATGCCTTGAACATCCACTATCTACGTACCAAATGATGTTGATAGTCCTTCTCGAATGTTCCTGGCAAATGAATTAAAGATAATTTTTTAAATTTAGATAGGGGGACCCAAACCTAAACCAGTTTGGTTTTGCGAGAAGATGAATTTGTACAAAAGAAACTATCAACAAAATATTTTATTCTAAACAACTACATTTCTATTTACAACATCTGGACAATGCTTGAAAATGTGATAATCTTTTCCACAGTTGAAACAACTAGATTTTAGGCCATTTCTTTTATCATTTAGAATTGGAATATTATCCATAATAATATGTTTCCTCACATTCATACATAGGATAATCATAATCACTGCAAGTGACATGCACTTCCTGGGATTTGTTTTCTGAGTCAAATGATCCATCATGATTTGTGGTTTCTCTTATCTCTGAAATTTTACAATCATGTGAGGATGTTTTTTCACTTGGAGTAGAGATCCGAATAGGGATGAAAGTAGGAATGGGAAGACAAATGAATTTTTCAAACCAATTTGATTTTGAAGAATTCTTATCGCCTTTACTGAGAACATCAACTTTTTCATTGATGCTTAAAACAACAACTTCATTTAATTTAAACATTGGGGAATAAGAACAACTATACTGTAAACTATCCAAACTACAATCTATGTTACCAGAACTATTGCCTACAAAAGACTTTTTTGAATCTGAAGAACTAGAACTACTACTACTAAGACCTATATTTCTCCATAATCATAATCTTCCCAAACATCTTTATGATTCACCCCTTCTAAACTTGCAAAAAAATTATTAGTATATGTTTTCACTAAATCATCTCTAGGATGAGGTGTAGGCATTGGAGAATAGCAAAAGGTGCTAGGCGGTGGGTAAACATGAGTTGTTTCACCACAACACAACCCTGTTTTATTCTAGCTTCCCTTTATTTACTATAGAGTTTCTCTAGCTTCATCCCAGAAATAGTCCATTTATCAAGTTTTGTTTTAAGTTTAAGGGTCTCGAATTCAGCTAAGGTTACCCTATCTATCAAAGCATTGACTTTCATGTTTCTTTTAGAAAGAGTTCTTGTAGAGAATATATGAAGAGGCTGATGCAACCCAAACATCCAAAGTCTATCTTGCATGTGCACAAGTGCATTGAAGAAAAATGCTTCGGAAGTTTTACACATGCAAAAGAAAATACCGAAGCCAAGACCATATCTTCCAAAGCCAAATATGAAGTCTTCCGAAGCTTCAAAGACAAAGTCTTCCGTAGCTCAACTCTTGAACACAGATTTCTTCCAAATACTTTTTGTAGCATGCTTTATCTAATGTACTTTTCCATAAAGCTGGACCCCTTTTCGCTGTAACTCTGTAAAGTCACCAACTTACATGAGTTGGTGAACAGGTCCATGCTTTTGGTAACTGTACATTGAGGTCTTGAGTCTATAAATTTCTACTTCATGTACTTTATCCTTTTTGTAATAGATAAGGATGTGAGCTATGGCATGTCATAGTCACAAAGTCAAAAAGGCAATCTGCCGTTTTGGCTCTACAATTGATTTTGTGTTGTCTCTAGTCAATTGTATCCAGCTGGCTTTCATAGTATGGCCGGTTGTAGATGTAGTATAAGTATATCATGTTCTTGGAACTTTATCTTTATGCTTTATAACACTTGTAACAGAATATTAAGAAAGAAATATACTGCAATCTTGAAAACCATCTCTTTATGTATCTTGCTCTTGTGTTCTGTCTCTTAATTACCTGTGTTCTTAGTGTCTTTACTTGTGGTTAATCCAGTTCACTGTTTGATGCTGGACTATGGGTTCAACTTCAAGGAGACTCCCATTCACATAGACAACAATAGTGCTATCTCAATCATAGAGATTCCTGTGCAGCACTCAAGGACCAAACACATTAACATTAGTTATCATTTAATAAGAGGTAATTATGAAAAAGGGATTAATTAAAATAGTCAAAGTTCACACAGATGAACAATATGTTGATCTGTTTGCAAAGGCTTTTGATGAACAAAGATTTAAATATCTTGTATAAGCTATTGGGATGATCAACTTTGAGTAGGTTTTTCTTAAAACTAATTCTTATTATTTCTTAAAACATGTGTCCTAAGTTGTCTAGTTCATCACCTTCATAAGCTCTTGTTTTCTTTGGACGAAAAACTTTTTGAAGACTTTTCTTAGATTTATAAAAATCTTGATCCTTTGGAAGTTATGCTTTTAACTTCGGAAGAAATTTATGCTTTTAAAGCAACTAACTGCCCAAGTATTTTACCTTCGGAAGAAATTTCTAAAATATCTTCCGAAGCTTAATATTCTCTTTGGCACTTATATGTTTTCAAGGACCTTTTTCTTCCGAAGCAAATTAACTCTCGGAAGTTTTGTTCTTGAACAAAACTTTCAAGTCTTGATTTTCTTCCGAAGTCAAAATCTTCACAACTCTTAGGAAAATCTTTCGAAGTCATTTTAGCTTCGGAAGCTTTTTTTTTCATTAAAACTTTTGAAGGTAATTTACCTTCAGAAGCTTTTTGACTTCCAAGAAAAATACTTTTTGAGAAAAAGTAAACTACTTTTTCAGAGGTGGGACCGACATTCGGATTTCAAAGTTTATCCTCTTTCATTAAACTTTGTCTAAAATCCTTTTCACATATAAACCCAATGGTTTCCCCTCTTTCTATCATTTGCTTCTTCCTCCAAACCTAAAACCCTAAATTTCTCTCTGAAATTTCTTTCTTCTTTCTTTCTTCATCCTTAAGCTACCTCACAATGGCCAACCCTTTTCACAGAAATGACCCGAACTTTACCATGCAGTTACACAGGTAACATAATCAGGTTGCTCTGTTAAGCTCTGAGAAAGATCCTCATTTCTCAGAGGTTTGTCGCTTTTGAGCTTTGTCCAACTACTTCACCTCCCTAACCATAGATCCTCCACTCTATGAGGATCATCTGCTCGAATTTTGGAAGACCTGCCAAGAGGTCGTAATGGATGGGGAGAAGGCACTGTTTGCCACAGTGCAGGGGAGAATAGTCTTCATCACTTCGGCCATTATCAACATGCATCTTTAGTTGGATGATGAAGAAGGTGAGGTGTTCTTCCTAAAAGAAGCTATCAATCATTCTTTTGAGCAGATGGGTTATGAGGGAGACTACTCTGTCAAGACCTTTAGGAAAGGGAAGGTCTCATCCCAGTGGAGATTCCTGCTCCATGTGGTCATCCACAACTTATCAAACAAGCATGGTGGATGGGACCAAATTCCTAAGGATCTCTCCTTCATATCCATGGAATGATTCAAGGGGTCAAGTTCAGGTATTCTCAGTTTGTTTATACTAATTTGCTTGCAAAATTGGACTCCTTAGAATATTACATGTTCCCTAGATATGTCCAGTATATTCTTAATTGTGAATTGGGCTCACAGTTAAGGGGAACATGTAACATTCTTAAATTGGGACTGATGAAACCCGACATCTTTAAAATACTGAGAAAGCCAACTGTTGGCTTCTCTGGGGTAGAAACAACCCTGGTCCCAAAAATGTTAGAGGTCATTGCTCAAGGTGATAACCTAGCAGCACCAGCTAGTGTTAAACCCATACCTTCTACATCCCAACCACCTAGACAGCCACAAATCACCCTCACCTACCAAATAAAATCCAAACGAACCCCTACTCAGGCTATTCAGTCTATGCAGGTCCCTATACACTCACCATACAATAGGCAGTGGACACTAGAGCTCCCACTTCTCCTGAGGAACATACCACTCCCATCTTTTCAAGGATCAGTGCTGAGGTTCCTCATGCTCAGCCTGATGAGCACATAAGCCAATTGCCTTAAGCCATAACTTTGAGCCTCAACACTCAAGTGATCAACCTCAGGGGCAGTTACCATTCCCAGCCTTTAGATCTCAACCAACCAATCCCCAACCTTGACTTCTACACTGATGAAGATCTAGGTTTCAGCGAGTACCATGATTCTCTCTTCTTTTCCCCTACTCAAAGAGAGATGAGTGCTTTGAGGCTCCTATTTCTAGCCCCCATCAGTCACTTACTATTGAGGTGGACACTTCTGAACCTGTTTAGGATGTCCATATGAAGAGGCTCTCATTTTTGAAAGTGACTACATCATTAAGACCTTAACAATGGCAACTCAGCCCACTGACATCTCAATTGAGATTGCCAGTGAGCAGAGGAAATCCAGCAGCCAAGAAGCTGAAGCTGGTGGTGAGAGTGAGGACTTTGGTCCAATCATCTCATTCCCCAATGATTCTTCTGATGAAGATAAAGGTAATTTAAGACTAAAGGTGCAAAAACTGTCACAAACATGCACCTATTTAGTCTCCAAGGTTAGTCACCTTGAATCTCAAGTGACTACCTTGTAGAACAGGGTCAATGATCAGCAACTTGAGATTTCATATCTTAAGGAAAAACTAGCTGGGAGACCTTTAAGAGGAGCTCAACTAGGAACACCAGAACCTGTGGATGTGATTGACCTAACTCCTGGCTCATCTATGCAGGTGGGTGATGCTACCAAAAAGGGGGAGAAAGTCATTACAATCATAGAACCTGAGAGTTCTTTAGAGAGAATGGACACTAAGGACTCACCATCCTCACTTGTAATTGTTCATTCTCAGCAACCTCCTCAAATTCACATTGATGTGGACTACATAGACTCCTCCATACAAAGTCTGTTTGAGGAAGAGATACCAAAGGCTATGTCATCTCCACCATCTTCCAATCACATCATTGGGTGGAGGTATGACAGCAACAGGAGAGCCCTAATCATCATTAGAGTTCAAGGGCAGCAAGAGATCTTCAACTTTCAGACCTTGAACTTCTATGAAGGTCTGGATTTAGTCAACATTCCACTTGTCAATCCAAGAAAATCAAGACAAGCTGACAAGTTGGCCCAAAGAATTCAAGACCAGATCACTACAGATTTTAGCCTTAGAAGAAGACTATGGCAATCAGGCAATGTCATAGGTCAACTAGATGTTGAGGCAGACCCCAATATTAGCTTCATAGGGGAAACCTTAACTGATGGCCCAGTGACAGAACTTGAGAGCCCAGTCTTAACGCCAACAACTGCTGCAGAGATCAATACCCTATTTGAGACACCTGCTGGTGAAGGTGTTCCTCAACCTCTTTTTGGCTAGAGCTTAGAAGCTACATCAAGCAATGAAGGCCAAAGCTTTCTTCACCCTGAGTCACAAAGGTCTGTGAGTGACAAAAGGAAAAGAAAATTGACTTTTGAGGAGATTGAGGAGGAGAAGAGAGAGAGGAAAAGGAAGCTGAGGGGGAGAAAGTTCCTCCTCTGAGTATGCAAGATTCATGGAGCCTGCTATCAGGCTACCCCCAGACCAGATACTCAGAATGATAAGTTAAAGGCAGTCAGGATAAACTACCTGCAAACAAGGAATTATAACATAGATAATGTCATCTCTCTCCCCTTGGAGGAACTCAATGAACTGGTTGACCTGGAAAGGTCAAGGGAGAAGAAAGAGGCAGAAGACGTAGAGCTGCTAGTACAAATCAAAGAAGATAGAAGAAAGAAAGATTATACAAGCATGTGCCTACTCTCTCCCCAGTTCAAGAAAGCCTTGCATATGAGGATATGGTTCAACAAGAACCTCAGGTAGATAAAGAAGAAGAAAGGATCAAGATGATTAACTACCTGAGTGCCACAGACCACTATCAGACAGAAGCACTTTTTCCCTTATCTGTAATACCCGGATATTTTCTTTAAAGGCGACGAAAGAAGAAAAAAAAGAAATGAAGTCCAAAGTCGGGGGACCAAACTTGCCAAAACAGGAGAAAGTTTGGAAGAGTAAGGGAATAAGAGGGGAGGGCAGCCCACACCCTCCCCACACCCACAAAATTCTGCAAAAGAAGAGAGGAGAAGAGGAAAAGGGGAGAAAACTTGGTTCGAGTGGATTCAAGTATGCAAAATCGAAGTGTAGCGGGTCTAATCGAAGCTCTACTTGTCGGTATTGTTTGTGTGAGTTCTAGGACCCCTCTTTTACACGTTTTTGAATGATTTTGGGACTGGAACACATTTGAAACCCGTTTTTGAAATGTGTGTGTTTTTGACCCGTGTGTATGTGTTGTGTATGTTGTGAGTGATGTATGATTTCGAGCACGTGTATGCTTGTATGGTGTTGTGGTATGCATTCCTAAGGTTTAGGATGGTTGATTTGGGCTTAGAAGAGGTCTGGAAGAGCTTGGAGGTCGAAAATGGCAGATTGGATTCGGGAGGAATCTGCATTCTGCACAGTTAGGGCTATGCGACCGAATGGCATGTGAGTCGTGTGACTGAAGTCCACACGCATGCCAGCCGTATGATTGAGGTTCATTCGCATGTGAAACGTATGACTGGAGCCCATACGCCTGCCAATCGTGCGATTGAGGGCCCATTCGCATAAGTGCTCATCCGCATTAGTTTCATTCGCCCAAGGTGTTCATTCGCATCAGTTCCATTCGCATAGGACTCATCCGCATTGAGTTCATCAACATTAGGTCTATTCGCATGGGTGTTCATTCACATAGGTGTTCATCCGCATTGGTCCATTAACATGATGCTCAGTCGCCTGGAAGGCCATGCGACTGAAGGGTGCCCATACGCCGAAGTAGGGCTGGTGCACTCGAGGAAACACAGTTTATCTACTGACTTTTGGGGGAAAGTACATATGTAAGTTTTGATGTGGAAAGTTCCCAGGAGAAGCTGACTTTTGAGGTCATAGACGCTATGTTGGGCATGATGTTGATGTTGATGATGTATGATGTTGCATGATGTATGCTATGTATGTATGATGATGTCTTGTATGATGATATTATTGACTGTGTATTGTATGTTTATCCTTCCCATGGCTTTACGTTGAATGTTAATGAATGAAATGAAAAGTATTATGTAACATAAAGTGGAAGATAATGAAAAGAGGAAAGAAATGATGAATGCACGCATTAATGAATGATGAAAGTAATGAAAGTCTTCCAAGCCTTGTATGTCGGGACACGCCCCTTTGTAAGGTGTTAGCCCAACGGTGTGCGCGTTTGCTACCCCGGGAGGATGCACATCAGGGTCTTTCTTTGCGATTGACCATTTGTATGGAACCATTGTTGCTTGCCTTAGGTACTGTGGCTAGGAGGTGCTGTGCACCGTAATGGAAGGTCTATGATAGGCTTAGGCCCAGTACCATGTGGCTGAAGGGCATAGCACATGACAATGGTACGCCTGAACTTTATCTTAGGTACTGTGGCCAGGAGGTGCTGTGCATCGTAATGGAAGGTCTATGATAGGCTTAGGCCCAGTACCAAGAGACTAAAGGGTAAGTTTATGGTTTGATGGAAAGAAAAAAATGTAATGATGAACAAATGAATGAAAGTAAGAATGTATGAATAAATGGAAGATAACGAATGAATGATGAAGATAATAATGGTATTTTTTATGTGTACGTATGATGTATGATCGCATGAAAATAAAGAACGGTTTTAACAAAAGAAAAGTATATTTTATTATAAAGCTAGGACTCACTCAACAATACTGACTTTTATGTGTTTCCAGTTGGCAGGTAATGATTGCTGAGGATGGCATGAGGTGGTTACTTAGCTCTTTTGGGATGGCATCCATTTTTATCATGCTTTTGTGATGTAATGCAACATATATTCTTTTTGTAACTGGATAACGATGTATTGTTTTGCAAAAGCCTTTATAATGAAATGAAATTTCATTTTTGAATGTTTCCGCTGCAGTGTTTATTTTAGATAAATGTAAATATATGTTTTATGTGCAATGATCGACCAGCTGTAAGCATCCCAGGAACGAGGCCTTACAAGTTGGTATCAGAGCCAAAGTTAAGTGAAATGGGTAAATTTTCATAATAAACCTTAACTTAAACTGAGAATGGGACGAAAAAGGAAGGGATGCCAATCTGAGTAGCTGCGTGCCATCAGGTATTTTCGTAATGTTAACCGGTATTATGTGCGTATGGCATATGGTCATGTGTTGTTTGTAGATTTAAATACTAATGAAGAGTAAAGTAAGTGGCTATTCACAACTGGCCACTGTAATTAGGGACTTACTATACTTGACATAAACTGAGTTGTTCCCTTGAATGAGCGTGTTGGTGTTTAAATCTTTCAGTGTGCGTGTGAATGGCTGGTGGTAGATCTTTGAAAGCCTCTTGTGGTGGTGGTCGTGATGGGCTTGGTGCTGAGCCACGAGCCAAGAGAGGAAGACCAAGAATGGAAAAGGTGGTTCACGAAGAACCAGAGACCCCTCATCCGGAGTGTGGTGATGAGAGCGCCAATCTGAGAGCCTCTATAAAGGAGGCTATTGTAGAAGAAGTTAATTAGGTCATGCAGACAATCTTACCATCTATAGTGACTGAAGTTATCAAGGCAGTACGGGAAGGGGAGAGACAAGAGAGGAATAGGTCCTCGGGAGGACGGGAGCAACCGGAGACTGAAACAGTTCTCTCTGATGATGAGGAGGAGGAAGAAGAGCCCGTGCAGGAGGTGACACGCGGCAGTAATTATGAGGCATTTCAATGATGCAAGCCCCCTACTTTTCATGGTAATGGCACTGCTGCTGCTGTTCACCGATGGGTGAGACAAATGGAAGCTGTGTTAAATATCAACGAGTGCTGGGAGGATCAAAAAGTAAAGTTTACTGCCCATTCTTTAGTGGACTCGGCTCTGTACTGGTGGGACAATATAGTCCAAGCCGAGGGTAGCAGGGATATTGGGAGAATGAGATAGTCAGAGCTGAAGAAGTTGGTGATTAAGGAGTTTTGACCTTATAGGGAAATGGAAAAGGTGGAGAGGGAGTTCCTACAGCTGGAGTCAGGAACCATAACACATCAGCAGTACACCATGAAGTTCAACGAGATGGCATGTCTGGTGCCAGATCAGGTGACTCCTCTGTCACGAAAGATCAAAATATACATTCAGGGTTTGCCAGCGGATATTCACAGGCACATGATTGTTAGGACTCTAGAAAGATTAACATGTTGTCTTTATGTGTCTTTTTGATATTATAATAGTATAGGGACTATTTTTGTAATTGTTAGTTCCTTTGTGTTTCATTAAAAATAGCTTAGATTGTTAGTTTGTAGTAGTTTTTTTAAGATAGTGAATGAACTACTGCTCATTACTTGTAATTGTCTTTGCTTGATATTAATGAAACTGTGAATTTGTTAATATCTTGTTTGAATTCGATTACTTTGTATGTGTTTTCTTTGAATTGTGTTCAGATATCATCATAGATTAGCTCAATTGATCCTAATCAATTGGTATCAGAGCTGTTGGTTGCTGTTAATTGAGTAATTTTGAAGTTTATTGAACTTTGAAACTCAAAAAGCTTACTGAATCTATAATTGATAGACAATTCAAATGAAAACTTGTGGATTTCAGATGTGTTTCATCATCAGAAATATGATTTGAACCACAATTAGCAGTTGAATTCATCAAATTTGAGTTAATTTGGTGAATTTGTGTTCGTAAAGTTCATGTTTTTTCGAACTGAAAATTGCAAATTAATTGATTTGTTGTTGATATCAATAGAAATTGATTTCAGAAGAATGATTATCGGCATAAAACACATCTAATTGAAAAGTTTCAATCAATTTCATCAACTTTTGAAGATTTTTAGAAGATTCGAGTATGTTATATTCATATAAACATGATGAATGTGACGCATTAGGGTTGAAGTTTGCTGAAAAATTGTCCAAGTGTTAGGCGTTTGACTACTGTTTAGTCCCACCAACACTGTGTAGACGTTTTCAGTTCAGACGTTTGACCACTGTTCGAGAGAGTCCAGACGTATCATTGTTGAGAAGTATTTGAACTGTTTAGACGTTTGACAACTGTGTAGGCACATCAAAACTGTGTAGACGCATCACAACTGTTCAGACGTTTTACAGATGTTCAGACGCATCAATTTTAGGCGTTTTGGAAAAAATTTCTAGGGCATTCCCTTAGACAACTTCCAACTTAGACGCATCAACTGTTCAGGCGTTTCAACCTTGATACTTAGAATTTTTTAAAGAAAATTCTTTGAAAACTTTTTCAATTTTTTTAATTCAAAATATAAGAAAACAACAAAAATATAAGAATGGTGAAATCAGAAGATTTTGAAAATAGAGTTCCAAAACTTAAAAACAGGGCTGATTTTAAAAATTGGTCACTTAGGTTGAAACATCACTTAAATTCCATTGATACTGATCTTTGGAAATCCATAGAAAAAGGACCATTCATTCCAATAATCACTGATGGACCTGACAGAGGATTGTTATACACTAAAGACTCTCAGGAACCCTATCCTGAAGATGGTCTTCAAGGAGATGACTTGAGAAGAGTAAAAATTGATGTCAAAGCATACTCCTTGATGTGTAAGGGACTACCTCTAGAAGTTCTTGCAAGGCTTGATGGATATCAAACTGGATATACCATGTATAAAGCCTTAAAGACTATATGTGAAGGAGGAAAGGAGATTCAAAATCTCAAGAAACAAAAGTTGAAAAGGCAATTGGAACTGTTTCAACATTTATCTGGAGAAACTATAAATCTGATGATGAACAGATTTGTTCAACTTACTACTGAGATGTCAACAGCTGGTATTAAGCCTGATCTTGAAGATCTATATCTTAGACTACTCAATGCTTTACCATCATCATGGAAACAAACAGTAACCTTACTAAAGCATACTGAGAAGTTCCCTATGGATTTAGATCTACTTATTGCCAAGATTAAGTCAGTAGAAATTGATGAAAGTTTAAGAAACAATGATAGAGCAGCATCAATGTCTCAATATCAGTTTGTTGCTTCTCCAACAAACACAGCTGAGAATGCTTTCATGGCAAAAAGTGAGAAAGTTAAAGAAGAAGAAGGAGATTTATTTGTTGGAACAGGATTTTTCACTGACTCATCATTTACTAGTGCCCCTGCTTACACAACACAATCTCATTCTCAATATCCTCCTAAATCTCAATCTCAAACATCAAATGTTCAATCAGAGACTTCTTCATCTAACTCTGCTAAATCTAGCAAATTTAAAGATATGATAAACATCCTATTAAAGGATGAAGAATCAAAAACTGCATTTACTGCATTTATGGCTAGTTTTCAAGCATATCAAGGTAGCCATTTAACTTAATTAGATCTTGTTTTGTAGGATTTATTTGACATGGATCCTGAAGATGTGGAAGAAATGGACTTAAATTGGCAAATGGTAATGATTGCTTACAGGACACAAAAACACTCATATGTCAACAGGAAGTACAAGCCAAGTGCTAACAAGACTGTTGGATTTGACAAGTCAAAGTCAAGGTGTTTTAACTGTAACAGCTATGGCCATTTCTCAAGAGAATGCAAAGCTCCAAGAAATAATGGAGGAAGTGCTCAATCAAGCAATCAAAGGTTTCAACAAGCTTAGAAGACTTATCAAAAGCCTTATCAAAGTCTTCCTATGCCTGAGCTTAAAGATGAAACAAAATCATCTGATGAAACTAAGAAAGCTCTTTAGTCAATATTAAAGATGGTTATGATTGGAGTGCATGTGCTGAACAATTTACTAATGATTTAACATCTAGTTTATCTCTTATTCCAGAAATTCAGGAAGAAGATTGGTCAGAAAATAATTATCCAAAGGTGGAAGGTGAAAATGATGAAGATGACTATGATTGGAGTGACAAATCAGATCCTAAGGAGGATAATGATGAAGTAGCTCTAATGGCACAGTCTGATCAACCTAAGGTTGACACTTCATCTTTAAAATCTGAAACCTCATCTCCAAAATTTCCTGAAATACTATCGGAAGTGAGAGAAAAGCTATGCACAAAATCATGCTTTGAACATGTTGAATACTACAGAACATACTCATATAAAATTTGTGAGAAACTCAAACAAGAAGAATCAATCCATAATAAATTGAAAGCTGATCATAAAACAGCAGACCAAAAGATTATCTCTCTTCAAACTTCATGGAACAAAACTCTAAAAGAATTAGAAAACGTTTCCAAACAATTGGAAGAGATGACTAAAACTCTTGAACAGGAGAAGATAGCACATGCTGCTACTCAAATGGATCTTGATAAAGTTAAGAGTTCAAAAATAATTGTAGTAAAACTAGTAAGTGAGAGGAAAGATAAATAGAAAGCAGGATTAGGCTTCACTCATGTCAGGTGCTGGTATTTGAACGAAATACCGAATGATTAACGTGTAAACCAAATCAAATAGTGCGGAATCCTATTTGATTGGCGATCCAATCAGTGAGAACGCACGTAGAATCAAAAAAGTATTGAATCAAACGTTAAGAATCGATTAGGAATCGATCCACAGCGTTCTATGAACTTGGAGTATCAACTTGGAGGCTTCTGGACAGATAGGGTACGTCTGGAGTCGAAATAGAATGAAAGCTCTCGTTTTTTCACGAATTGGGTTGTATTTATAGGTTAGTACTGTTCATTCGTGCGACTGAACCATTAGTATGGTTCAGTCGTGCGATTGAACCATGCGGTTGATTCATCCGCACGACTGAGTGTTCAGTCGTGCGACTGAGCCAATCTTATGTTACAATCATACGACTGATCCAGTCTCCTGGTTCAGTCGTGCGACTGCGTCATTCGTATGAAGTTATTCATGCATATGGTCCATTCGCATGGGCCATTCGTATGAGAACTTCATTTTGTTAAGTTTGAATGTATTAATTAATATAACATTATGTGTAACAATTCAAACAAGCACAAACCTAATTAACCAATTTAACATCGACTCATTAATGAAATATTAAACATTATAAATAACAAACAATCAATATCATTTCATTAATCATTCCAAACATTATATCAGAATCAGACAAACAAGATCTATTACATTCATATCATGATCTAGGGACATACATGTATCAACAAACTCCCCCTTGGACCTAGATCTCTCTAATGTCTTGTTTTCTTCATTACCTCCTCATACTTCTTGTACTTATCCTCTTTTGTGACTCCTGCATAAATCTCAAATGCAAAACAGAGTCTTATGACATTCTAGAACTAGAGGGCTTGTACTATATCCTGCGTATCATAGAACAGTGGCCACTTGTATAGAGTGTAAACATCATTAGCTGACAAGTTGGTAAGCCACATTGGGTCAAATACCCTGATAGTATCCATTTGGCCCTCTTTGTTTAGGACTATGACCGCTTCTCCTGTCCTCCAATTGTAGTACCACCACTTAAAGTGTGGAGTGAAGTCCTGTGGCATTTCCCTGAGTGGGATTCTGGACATCGTGCGCGGAGGACTCCACTTCAACACTATCTTTGGCTTTCCAGTAATGGCATTAACTTTAGACCTTCTGATGTACCTTGTAGGCTATTGGGGTCTGAAGTTAACCCACCTGGTGTGGTACTCCTTCCTTAGGGCAGCCTCAAACCAGCATGACATCTTTCTTGGGTCAGCATACAACAGCTTTAGTTTGGCCAGCTGGTTGAGCTCAAAACCTGGTAGAGTCTTTAGATCATGTGGAAATCTAAAGTACTCTATGCCCTTCTCTCTCTTAACTGCATAGACATTAAGGTCCTCAAAATATGCCCAAGCTATAATCCTGCCTGACACCTTGTGATGTTTCTAGACTCTGTAGAGTTTGGTGTAGGCGTCCTGGTTAGGTGCAGCGCGTTGGGCTCTAACTTCTTCAAAACAGGCAGCCCACTCAGCCTTTCGGATATCAACATCATCATTTGAGGCTTGGGCCGTTCCCTCTGTCTTCTCTGACTTCTGCTCCATTTTGTCTAACACCTCAAACTTATCACTGACAAGGGATTCACCCAGATTGGGGACCACATTTCCCTTATTGTCAGCATACTGAGGGTAGTGATTTGCAATGACATCTTCTATCTCTATTTCATCAACGTCGTTGAGCTCTTCGTCACTTGTTGAGTCGCACGTTGGAGCATCCTTCACAATCTCATCGGGATTTAGCTTGAAGATCTCAGCTAGTTGCTCATTTGATAGATCGTGAATTCTTTCCCCTTCTTCAGGGGTATAACTCACCGATCTTCTGACGATCCCTTGCAGATCAAGTATCATAGTTAGCTGAGTCTTGATCTGCTGAAGGGGAGCAACATCAAACTCATCCCTCTGATAGTTTGGATCTGTTTGATTTAAACATGTAACACATCAACCAGTAGTTAATAATCAAAACAGAAATGCATTAATATTTAATATAAACATCGAATACATAAGTTTAAATACATGATTCAAATACAAAAGTAATCAAATATATAGACATCTAATCATTACTTTTCTCTTGGATCACTGGATCATCGCTTGGTGGAGCAGAGGAGGAAGCTTGTTGGTCTTGTTTCTTCTTGGATCTCCTATCCTGACCTTGAGTAGAGGCAGATGCAGCTGCATCCCCTCCTTCTTCATCATCATCCTCATTCCTCTCCTCTGTCCTCTCGTCCTCAGTCCCCTCATCATCCTCAATCTCATCATCATCATCTTCATCATCATCCTTATCATCATCATCACCATCATTACCATCTCCCTCTTTAATCTTCAGAGGCTTATCTTTAGATCCCTTAAGCTTGAGCATGATGGTTTTCTTAGCATTCTCCAACTCCTCAATCTTCTTAGCAGATGTGACTCTATGCTCTTGGAGTTGGGCGATCTCGTGGCTCTGAGCAGCCATTTGCTAGGCCTGCTCCTCGATCTGTCGAGCCTTCTCCGAGATCTGGTGTGACTGCGCAGCAGTGAGATCTGCAAGCTGACGGATCTGCTCAGTCTTCTCTTCATCAGCAGCTAACAGACGCATCACCATCCGGTTTAGTGCAGAAAGCTGTTCCTCTACCCCAATTGGAGGTACAGGAGATCCATATATATGTGCGGGATGGGATGAGGGTCCTGCTTGGTGGCTAGTGGTGGTGGTGGTGGCTGTGGTGAAGATGGGGTTGGGTCTGTGAGATAGTGGAGGTGATGTTGAAGTCAAAGTTCTTGTGGTGGTTGGCATATGTACAGTGGTGGGAGGTGTGGTGGTGGTTGGCATATGTACAGTGGTGGGAGGTGTGGTGGTGGTAGTGGTAGATGTGGTGGTGATGAAGGTGAGTCTTCTCTTCTTCTTCTTCTGGCTGTGGGGCTGAGCCATCCGTTTCTTCCTCGATCCAGTCGAGGTGGATGCTCCTCCTAGAACACGGCTAGCTGACTCAGGGGCATAGCTGGGATCTGTAGTTGTCTCTCCTGAATCCCTGGGGCGTTCACCAACCGCCCGGAGTCCATACTCTGTGGGAACAACCTTGCTTCCCACAGTCCTCGTCAAGGGCTCCTCATCCAACTCTTCTTCCTCCTCACCAGGTATGAAGTCCTGGTGGAAACCTGCAGACTCAGCTATGTCGCCTGTTGGGGCAGATACTGGGGTTATAACATTTGAAGCTGTGCCCCTCGGTAGAATAGGCATATCATCCCCAGCATCCCCACTGTCATCATCATGAGAATCATCGGTGGGAAGAGCAATCTGCTCAACATCAGAATCACTGTCTTCGTGGCGCCACTTCCTCCTAGCTGGCACCACATAGTCCTCACGGGCCAGATGCCCAAACAATCTCCTGACAGGAGTTTTACCTACTTCCCTCTGTATACCTTCATCCGGCCCAAGGTGGTATCATCCATCACCTGAAGCACTACAGCATCATCCTTCTCCTTTGGCAGGGAGGTGAGCTTCTGGTCTATAATCATCTGCATGAATCGGGGGTAGATGCAGAAGCCCTCCTTCCCTTTCCCCTCAATGTTCTCCACCAAGTAGGTGAAGATCATCCTGGAGAAGCTGAACGGATGGTTCAGCACCAACGCAACATAGGTGTTCTGGATCTGGTCAGACAACTCGTCAAAGCCTCCCTTCCTGGATGCTATGCACTTCAGCAATATGTGAGCAAGGTACTTGAACTGGGGATAGAGGTTGCTCTTGTTGAGCACTCTAGCATTGATGTCCCCAGAGTACTTGGCTCGAAGAAAACATCCTCTGACAGTAAAGGGGTGTAGTCTAGTAGGACAGTCAGCATCGTCCCCAACTGTAACATGATCCTAAGATCGTCCTCTGTGATAGCTATAGCCTCTCCAAAGATATTACTTCTGATATAGTGAGGCTCAGAGGATCGATCAACTATCGCACCTTCCCAGAAGGCCTGCTGAATAGAACGATAAGGTGTACATGGAGCAGATATAGCGTGTGCAATCCTCGATCTCCTTAGGAAGGTGATAATGCCAGAGAAGTCTGAAGCATTTCTGGATGTCAGATCTAGATGAGCACAAATATTGTGCTTCGTACTCATGGTCCATCGACTTGCCATCTGTTACACAAGGAAAGTAAACATTAGTACCCATTGGCTAAGAATGTCATGAAACACTTCGACTTAAAAAAAATTCTTTTCAGTCATGCGAATGAGGTTGTGCGATTGGTTCAATCGTGCTGCTGAACTAAGCGATTGGTTCAGTCGTGCGAATGAAGCTGATGCGTATGAACACGGCGAACGGATGGTTCAGTTGTACGAATGGAGATGCGACTCAGTCCAATCGTGCGAATGGCTCACTCGTGCGACTAGAGCTGCTGTTTTGCAAAAATTTCTAGGTTAAACGTGTTTTAGCCGTAAAAATTCGAAATTTCGCAAACCCTAATCGCCTAAGGCCGTAGAAACCGAAACTTGATGAGCAGGGAACGTCCAAGACAACTTTTGCCACAAAAGATTGCGTTTTTTAGTGTAAAAACACAAACCTATTATCAATCTTGATTGAATCACACGTAATCAAGAGCCAGAGCTCTGATACCACTTGTTAGGACCTGGTATTTGAACGAAATACCAAATGATTAACGTGTAAACCAAATCAAATAGTGCAGAATCCTATTTGATTGGCGATCCAATCAGTGAGAACGCGCGTAGAATCAATAAAGTATTGAATCAAACGTTAAGAATCGATTAGGAATCGATCTACAGCGTTCTATGAACTTGGAGTATCAACTTGGAGGCTTCTGGACGGCTAGGGTATGTCTGGAGTCGAAATAGAATGAAAGCTCTCGTTTTTCCACGAATTGGGTTGTATTTATAGGTTAGTACTGTTAATTCGTGCGACTGAACCATTAGTATGGTTCAGTCGTGCGATTGAACCATGCGGTTGATTCATCCGCACGACTGAGTGTTCAGTCGTGCGACTGAGCCAATCTTATGTTACAATCATACGACTGATCCAGTCTCCTGGTTTAGTCGTGCGACTGCGTCATTCGTATGAAGTTATTCATGCGTATGGTCCATTCGCATGGGCCATTCGTATGAGAACTTCATTTTGTTAAGTTTGAATGTATTAATTAATATAACATTATGTGTAACAATTCAAACAACCACAAACCTAATTAACCAATTTAACATCGACTCATTAATGAAATATTAAACATTATAAATAACAAACAATCAATATCATTTCATTAATCATTCCAAACATTATATCAGAATTAGATAAACAAGATCTATTACATTCATATCATGATCTAGGGACATACATGTATCAATAACTCATGAACCTATGCCTGAATCTATCACAAACACTTTACCAAAGAACTTCAATACACGTGATCATTCTCCTGAAAACAAAGCTAAACTTAAAGCTTTTCAGGTCAAAAACAAGAATTATAAAGAAGAAAAGGAAAATATAAAAGTGTTTGTTGAAAATGATCAAGAAAAGATTAAAAATGGTCATCCTATCAAACTAAAATCATATGAACCTAAACAATCAAAACAAAACACTTCTGATCAAATTAATTCTGAGTTAGAAGAAGTGAAAGTTCAAAGAAAAGACAAACAACAGGTAGGAACATCAGAAGATTCAAACACTATAAATCTTAAACAATTTCAATCTGAAAAGGAATCGTCTTCTGATGATGTTCAATCTGAAAGTAAACCAAGTTCTTCTAAATTAAAGAATCAAAGAAGAAGAAAGAAATCATCAAAAATCAAATCTGAACAAAACAAGAGTTTAGAAAAGTTGATCAAAGCAACAAATCAAACAACTAAACTCAAACCGATAAAATTTGTGTCAGCAGGTTTGTTAAATATGAATTCTCCTCAAAACAACAAGGTGAATTCTATGAACAAATATCACTCTGATTTGAAATCAAGTTCAGATTCTAAGACTTCCGCTGTAGCAAAAAGATTTGTTCATAAGAAATTCGAGAAGGAAGTTCATGTTAAACAGATGAAAAACAATATGACACAACATCAAAATATGAAACATGAAAAACATCAAGATAGAAAATCTATTTCGGGTGGATGTCAATTTCTCGGTCCCAGATTAGTCTCATGGTAATGTAAGAAACAAACGAATGTCTCTGTTTCAACTGCAGAAGCTGAGTACATTGCTGCATCAGCAGGATGTTCTTAAATCCTCTGGTTGCAAAATCAACTACTGGATTATGGGTTCAATTTTCTTAAAACACCTATTTACATTGATAACACTGTAGCTATGTTCATTACAGTTAATCATGTTTAACATTCAAAAACAAAACATATCGAAGTTCGATATCATTTTCTCAGGGATAACTCTGAAAAGGGATTGATCATTTTGATACAAATTGCAACAGAAATCAGTTGGCAGATCTATTTACTAAAGCCTTCCTACCAGGATGGTTTGAATACTTAGTAGTCAATTGGTCTTATTAGTCATATGTGAACTCCCTAAGTCAACAGACTATCATAAGTGATACTCTCAATGTTAATTGCCTATTATTTTTTTTGTATGTGTGTGTTTTCTTTTTCTTAGAAAAACCAAATTCAAAAACATATATAACAAAATAAAAACAAAATTAGAGTCTTTTTCTATTTGCCAGTTCTTTGTTTTTGTTTTTAAAAGAATTTAGTTTTGCAATATGTGAGAAATGATAGTACATTAGTGAGATCAGTTGCATATTTCACTCATTAATAAAGTCTGACATGATCAGGTATGATGTGTAGACACTATCATGCTATTATACTGAAACAGTAAATTCTTGTGATTACACTAAATATGTATTCATCTGAGTACTTTTGAGATGTTTTGACTTATCAGATTGACTGTTTGTTGAGTAATAACACTCGCACCTGATAGTGATGTAAGTAATCATGAGATCTGTCACAAGCATCATTTCACTTCTTTGTTATGAGTCATCATAGACCTGAAGTGCTGAGATATCCTTTGTTGTAAGTCATTACAGACCTGGATATTCTCTTTGATGCAAAAGATGCCAATGTGCACAATCTATTCAAATGGATAGTTAGAGATGATCAAATGGTTATCCATGATTATTCTCTATTCATTTAAGTAACATGAGATTTGATTACACATATGTTTCAAGTAATAAGTTGAGTATATGTTCTTGCTTGCATGTCTTGATGATAGTTGAGCTCTCTGAATATAACCTAATCAATCCAAGAATTGAAAAAGTAAGTGAGCTGATATTATGTCAAAAACACTCATTGTCTGTCCTTAGATCTTGTGTCTCCTTTGCTGTGATGTCACTGACCTGGAACACACTTGATCAAGATTTATTCACTATCTTTGACTATCCACAAATTTTTTCCTTTTAATGTGCTGATCTTCATTGATATGATCTCACTGCAGACATTAATTCTTTTAGATATTAGATTTTGATTCTGCTTTTATTTTGATTTTATGCATGTTTTCTGTGTGTGAAGGCAATGTCACAATGAGTTGTGTGATCTTATTATGCTACCTTAGGAAACTTATAAGTTGTTTCAACTTAAAAGTTTAGGGGGAGTACTAAATGAAAAAAGTTTTTCTCAGAAATCAAAATCAAAGAATGTTGAATTGAAAGGATGATGCTGTATGTTCAAAGTTTATGTGAGTGTCATCATGAAACTTTTGAAAATGATAATATGAATCTATATAAAATTGCTAGTGGAAATGTTTCTCTCAAAGTTGAGAAATAGAGATTTAATTATGTTTTGAGACTAAAATGAAGGGAAAGAAAAGAAAGAAAAATTTCAAAGTTAAACATCAAGAAAAAAAATTGAATTTGTTGAAAACTAATTATTTGAAGTGTGAAAAATGCAAAAACTTCAATTTGAGGGTCTAAAATGAAAATTTTGGATAATTCAAATTTATGCTTAAAATATTTAAATATTAGTATTAAATATTACTAATATGTTTAAACAGTATGCAGGTGAAGAAGAGTGAAAAACACCAAGTGTGACTCATGAAAGTCAACTCAGTCAACTCATGCACCTAAATAGTCTTCATACGTCTAAATAAGAGCATGGTGAAATTTCAGAAATTTATACAAGTGTTTGGGCGTTTTCATATTCTCATACGCCTAAACAGTTGCAATAAGCATAAAGTTCAACCAAGTGTTTGGGCGTTTCATTAATCCCATACGCCTAAACAGTGAATGAGTTTGATTTTATACAAGTGTTAGGTGTTTTGAATGTCATGCGTCTACACAGTGGGTGGTTGAAAGACAAGTGACGTTTCAAGAACCTCAGACGGCTGAATAGTGCTAAAGTGCCTAACAGTGCTTATGCATCTGTACAATGCTCATGCAACTGAACAGTTCTCATACGTCTAAGTCCATACGACCACACAGTGTTCATGCGTCTCATTAATTTGTGAATTTTAGGGTTTCATACGCACAAACAGTGCTAATGAGTCTAAAATTTCACTTAATATAAATAGAACACTTACACTTGTTTCTCATTTACACTCAATAAACTTCCTCTGAAAACAAAGTCTCTGAACTATCGACACTCGGTTTTCTTTAATCAAGCAAATAATCAGTGTTTAAGACAAATTGCTGCTGAATGTTAGATAGTATTTGAGTTAGTAAACGTAAGTTTGTGATTCAAATCAGTGAATTTTGAGTAAATCTTGATGATTCTCATAGACGTTCGTATGCTATTTGGCGTTCGAACCCTATGACAGTCAAAGTTAAACAAATAAAATTTAACATCATATAAAATTGATCATAGATTGTTGATGTATATCAAATTCCGAGTGATTTGATATATTGATTGTGTATTAACATAAGAATGATGTTGAAAAGAAAATCCTCGGTCAAATTTCTTCGAAGGAAGAAGAAGAAGATGAACAGTCATGAAAATTAAAAAAAAATAAAAATAAAAAAAAATAAAAATAAAATAGTTTTTAATAAAATGTAGAAAAACTCAGAAATCAAAATGAATAAATTTTAAATTCAAAATAAATAATTCAAGTATGCCACAAAATTAAATTCACAAGTAAAACAAAATATAAAGTGCAATTCAAAGTTGAATTTAATTTCAAAACATAAATTCTTCAATCTTTTAATGTTCTAATATTTGTGTTTTATTTTGCAGATGGCATCGTTAAAGTTCGAACCAAAACATAATGTTACTGCATTTCTAGATGAAGAAAATAGAGAAGCAGTAGGTTATGAAGATACGATAAGATTTTTATTGAGAACTAAATATGTTTATGCAATGTGTGTACGGCCAATGATTAATAAAAGATTGATCAAGAAATTCTAGAGAACGGCTGAAGTTGAAAGAAATGAAGAAGGAAACAAAGTTGTAAGAGCATTCATTACATCTGACAGAATGCTTGAAGTCTCTGAACAAGCAATCAGAATTGCTCTTAAACTTGGAGAAAATGACCCTGAAGACTTATCTGAGTATACATTCAATGAATGTAGAGAAGTGTTTATGCAAATGGGTCATCCAGATCATTTCCCAAAGAAACAATTTTTCCGAGCAAGAGTGTACAAGCATTGGAAATTATTATGTTATATCTTTCAACAATGCATGTCTAAACGTAGTGCTGGTTGGGACTCATTCCCTGTAGACATTGCATCTCCGATTATTGCCTTAGCCACAAATAGAAGATTTAACATGGCTAAATGGATATTGAATGGTTTCATTTTCAATCTTGAAAGAGGAAGGAGACATAAATACTTAATGTATCCTAGATTTCTTCAAATGCTTATAATGAAGAAAATCCAGATCTTTATGTTGAAGGAGTTGAAGGTTAAAAATTACAATTGGAGCATATGTCTGAATCTGTATATAAAAGACTATCAATGATCACTGGTGCTCAAAACATTCCTCTGTTTGAATATATAAGGAATGTATCTAATGATGAAGTTGATATAAATCAACTACACTTCCATTTATCAGAAGATGAACCAATAGATCCTAATGATCTCATTGAGGATGTTGTTGAAGTTATGATTGATGATGATAATGAAGATAATGATGACGAAGATTCAGAAAGCTCATCAACAAATGAAGATAATGATGATAATGATGGTGCAGTTGAGGCACATCAAGAATCAATTGAAGAAATGAATGAAGATGGACATGTGAATGAAGTTCAAAACATAGCCGAACTTGATAATACTGTTACTGAAGTTCAAGAAGATGAACCTGATATTAGAGTATATGAAGAAGGTTCACAAAATCAAACATTTGATTTTGATTTTATGCATGACATGTTATATGAACCAGTATTTCAAGCTGAGCAAAATGAAGAATTTGAAGAAATTGTTATAAGTACAACTCAAAATATTTCTGTACAAACAGAAGAAATGGTGGACGTTGATGAGGTAGAAAAGTTGAAAGAAGAGAATGTAGTTAAAGAAAAGAAAATTGAAGAATTAAAGGATGAAAATGAAAAACTGAAAGAGATGAATATATCTCTTGAATTAGAGATTAAAAGGCTAGAAGGTGAAAATGCAAAGTTAAAAGAAGAAAATGTTGAGAAAGATGAAAAAATTGTGATGTATGCAAAAGATAAAGAAGATGTGATAAAGAATTTTGAAGTGATGATAAAAGATTATGATATTCTTGAACAAAAATTCAAGAAGCTGACAGAGGAAAATGAAAAATTGAAAGAAGAATTGTTAAAATCAAAAGAAGTACAAAAGCCCATATCACCTGAACAAATGATTAGTGTTGAAATGAATGTTGTTGAAGAAAATCCTATAATGGATAAAGGAAAAAGAAAACTTGATGATATTGAAGATGCAAGTTTATCTGAGTCAGTTCCAAAAGTTCAAAGAATTGAAGAAAATGTTGAAGAACAAGCCATTCATGAACAAATTGATGCTTTGGTAGATATTGAAGAAATGTACAATGATGATTGGTATGATGAAGTTTTGAATGATGAAGATATTGATGAAGCACAATTTGTAGCTAATTTCTCTTCACAAGAACAATTTCAAGATCAAGAAGAAGTGCCACAAGATTTTGAAGAAAGATATAATTATCTTGTGAGAATGAAGTATAATAGAGTATTTTTGGATGGACTGACAGTTTCTCAGATCAATGATGAATATGAGAAGTGAATTGTAGCAGAGTCAGTCGCTCCAATTGATCCAAATGAAATTATAATAGAGCATGGTGAATGGATCAGGGAAAAAGAAAGTATTAATGTAGAAGAATTACCAAGCTCAGAGCTTCACCATCCTGATCCAGATAGTATGAGTATTCCAGCTTTAAGATCATGGTTGCAAGCTAGAAACTATCCTTGGAGAAAATTGAAAAGATTACAATCTATATCATTAAGAAATCTTGTCAGAAGCTTTCAAGAGACAGAAAAACAAATGAAGAAGATGATTATTCTTGATACAGATAATCCTCAATATTTGGAGATTACAAAAAGAACAAGAATGCTAAAACCTCAAGAAATCAAACAAATGGCAAAAAGTCCGATGCTTATGACAGTAGAAAAGAATTGATTAAAATGTTTTCAAGTACAGAAAAGCAAGCGTACAAAGCATCATTTGATAATGCTAGATCCACAGGTGATTTAGTGAGAAACGTATTGCAGAAAGGACAATCAGTTGCTGAATTGTTGAATGCTATGATTGCTCCAGATTTTACAAATCAAGTAAAAATAATTGCATGGAAGTATGATGAGATTTTTGATGCTTTCTTAATCAAAAGAGTAAATGCAATCTATTATGTATCTCACTTTTACTCTAGCATAATTAAGCTTCCGTGCAAGATTTGAAGGAGTTGAATAGATTACCTCTGATCAATCCAACAGATTCCAAACATGGTAAAATGATTGTAGAATTACTGAGAAAAGGCATGGATCGATCAAGTAATTTTCTTCAAACTATATATGACCAAGAAGATAAAGAGTACTTTGCTACTCTAAATAAAAACAAAAGGCTCAAAGGAGTGTAATCTGAAGATGAACACTTTATGATTGAATTCTATGATAAATACTTTGAAAAGGTAACTACTCCTGGTTTGAAAGTGATTGAAGGTAATCAGAAATCCAAACCAATTCTCAGGTGGTTTTATAACACTAAGACGTTTGAACTTAAATTGGTTCGAAACCTTGAACAGTGGGATGAAGACATGATTACTCTTTTTGGTGCTTTTGAACTCAAATTGTTACATCCAAGTTATATTTCATTTTTGTCTGTACAAAAGTTTGAGAAAGTATCTCCTGATGTTGCAGAGCAAGATAAGAAATATTTCATTTCCATAATCAATGTGATGAGTGCAGCTATGGAAAGAATATCATTGAGAAAAGCTCTTGCTTATGCAAATATTGTTGAGAAAGATATCAAGGATATTGAATTTATGAGAATCTCAAGGAAAGGTGTCTTAGAAGTATACTCAAAGGACAGTTCAAACCCTATTGAGTTATATGCAAACATTGACATTACTTGCTTATCAAAAGACACGTTGGAAAGAATGAACAAGATGGAGATAAAGACAAATGAAGCTAAACCAGAACAAGTCATTCTTGCAAGAAAATTCAAGTCTGCTATGTAAATGCTTTAAAAGAACAAGAGATGTACAAAAATAAGCCAATGTTCAATATAAAAGAAGAACCAGAAGAATTATTCGAGTGAAAATGATTGAAGATAGAAGATTGAAGCTGAAGATAAAGCTGAAGGAGATGAATAAAGAAGAAAAGATTAAAGATTTTGAAGACCGAAGACCATGTAAAACTTAGGGGGAGTATTGTTAGGACTCTAGAAAGATTAACATGTTGTCTTTATGTGTCTTTTTGATATTTGTAATAGTATAGGGACTATTTTTGTAATTGTTAGTTCCTTTGTGTTTCATTATAAATAGCTTAGACTGTTAGTTAGTAGTAGTTTTTTAAGATAGTGAACGAACTACTGCTCATTACTTGTAATTGTCTTTGCTTGATATTAATGAAAATGTGAAATTGTTAATATCTTGTTTCAATTCGATTACTTTGTATGTGTTTTCTTTGAATTGTGTTCAGATATCATCACAGATTAGCTCAATTGCTCCTAATCAATGATCACTGCCCGACCGAGCACGTTTAGGTCAGTGGTGGATTTGGCAGGAAGACTGTATGATGAGAGAACGGTGGTGGTGACTGAAGGTAGCAAGAAGGGTGGTGGTGATCGGAACTAGCATGGGAAGAGGTTTGGTCGGGGTGATGCCTCGATGGGTAATAAGAAGGCACAGTTGGACGACCGCCGTGTGGTCGCATCGGGTGCGGGTTTGAAGAAGTGTGGTAGGTGTGGAAAAGAGCATAGTGGGGAGTGTAGGCTGGGGTCGAACTTGTGCTTCAAATGTGGGAAGACGGGGCATATGGCAAGGGACTGTCGTATGGTCTGGTGCTTTAACTGTGGCGTGGAGGGCGACATAAGTAGGCATTGTAAGAAGTCGAGGGCTAAGGGTTCCGGGGAGAAGAAGACGGGGAGTGAAGGACCGAGGGCGAGCATCAGGGCATTCACTATGAGACAGGAGGAACCTAGGACGAACCCTAATGTTGTGTCTGGTACGTTTCTAGTGAACCAAACTTTAGCTTTTGTGTTATTTGATTCGGGTGCCAGTTAAAATTTTATTTCTGCTACTTTCTGTACTAAGCTGCCTGTTAGTAGTAGACGTGTTGATGCGCCCTTTGATGTAGAAACTGCCATAGGTAAGTCTACCAGGATTTCCGAGATGATAAAGGATTGTGACATGGAGTTAGAGGGTCATAAATTTCTTGTAAGAACGTTCCTAATGACCTTAGGTGGTTTTGATTTGGTTCTTGGGATGGATTGGTTAGCGGACTTCAAGGCGAACATTGTGTGTCGTAAGAAGATGATTTTTATGATAGCGCCTAATGGGAGTTCGATAACTGTTTATAGGGATCGGGTCACGACGATCCCGAAAGTAATCTCAATGGCGGTGGCGGGAAAGTGTATGAGGCGTAGATGTAGCACCTACTTGGCTTATGTAAAGGATGTGGATACGCCAACACCACAACTATCTGAGGTACCGGTTGTGTGTGACTTTCCGGACGTGTTCCCAGAAGACTTACCAGGAGTGCCACATGACCGTGAGATCGAATTTCAGATTGATCTGATACTGGGTGCCCAACCTGTTGCCAAGGCACCGTATCGGTTGGCTCCGACGGAGATGAAAGAACTGATGGAACAATTGCAAGAGCTGCTTGATAAGGGGTTCATTAGACCGAGTATCTCTCCTTGGGGTGCTCCGGTCTTGTTTGTAAAGAAGAAAGATGATAGTATGAGGATGTGTATTGACTACCGTGAGCTGAACAAGTTGATGGTGAAGAACGATACCCTTACCGAGAATAGATGATTTGTTCGATCAGCGTCAAGGTGCCAGTAGGTTTTTAAGGATAGACCTTCGATCGGGCTACCATCAATTGAAGATGAAGGAGCAGGACATGCTTAAAACAACTTTCCGCACGCGTTATGATCACTACGAGTTTCTTGTCAAGTCTTTTGGTTTGACTAATGCGCCAGCTACTTTTATGGATTTGATGAATCGAGTGTGTCAGCCGATGTTGGATAAATTAGTGATTGTGTTTATTGATGATATCCTGATTTATTCGAAGAGCGAGATAGAGCATGTCGGTCACATCCGGGAGGTTCTGGAGACGCTGGGAAGGGAGAAGCTGTACGCCAAGTTCTCTAAGTGCGTGTTATGGTTGCATGAAGTTCATTTCTTTAGTCACGTGGTAAACCCCGATAGGATTGTGGTGGACCCAACAAAGGTGGAGGCGGTGATGCAATGGAAGTCTCCTAAGACGCCATCCGGGATTCGTAGCTTTTTGGGTTTGGCGGGCTACTACAGAAGATTTTATCAAGACTTTTCTAAGATCGCCTCTCCACTAACCAAATTGGCCCAGAAAGATGTAAAGTTTGTATGGGGTCAAGCTCAAGAGAAGGCATTCGAAGAATTGAAGGCGGGATTGACTCAAGCTCATGTTCTGTCATTACCCGATGGGAGTGAGGATCTGGTGGTTTATTCTGATGCTTCTTACTTGGGGTTGGGGTGTGTGTTAATGTAGAGAGGGAAGGTTATAGCCTATGCATCCCGAAAGTTGAAGGTTCATGAGGTCAATTACCCTACTCATGACTTGGAGCTTGCAGCCGTGGTCTTTGCACTAAAGATTTGGAGGCACTATCTTTACGAGATGAAATGCACCATCTTCACTGACCACAAGAGCTTGAAGTACTTCTTTGAGCAGAAGGACCTGAACATGAGATAGAGATGATGGTTGGAGCTTATAAAAGATTATGATTGCGAGATCCATTACCATCCTGCAAAGCCAACATGGTGGCGGATGTCCTTAGTAGAAAAGAAAGGCCCGAGCCGATTCAGGTAAAAGCTTACCAGATGAACATTACCTCTGATGTGATGAAGCAAGTTAAAGAGTTTCAAGATAAGGCACTGAAGGAAGATCATCTTAACTCGGAAAGAATGAGAGGTCTGGTTGTGGAATTTGGTGAAAACACACTTGGTGTTAAAACCCCATTTGGACGAGTGTGGATTCCTCGTTTTGGGGATGTACGCATGAGGATTATGGATGATGCTCACAAGACTCGATACTCCATTCATCCAGGTGCCACAAAGATGTACCAAGTCATGAAGAAAGATTATTGGTGGCCGGGTATGAAACGTGACGTGGTGGAGTATGTGAGTAAATGCCTTGTCTACAAGTGAAGGCCGTGTATCAGAAGCCGTATGGGAAGATTCAACCTTTGGGTATACTGGAATAGAAGTAGGAGCATATCACCATGGATTTTATTATGAAGCTGCCACGTACTCCGAAAGTGTATGATGCTATATGGGTGGTTGTAGATCGTCTGACGAAGAGTGCTCACTTCCTATCGATTCGCGAGACATATTCATCCGAGAGGTTGGCGGATCTTTTCATCAAGGAGATTGTAACTCATCACGGTGTACAGGTGTTTATTGTGTCTGATCGTGACATCTGGTTTACATCTTAATTCTGGAAGAATTTCCACGACGCTATGGGGATGATTTTACACATTAGCACGACTTATCATCCCCAAACTGATGGTCAGCCAGAGAGGACAATTCCGACATTGGAGGACATGCTTCGGGCATGTGTTATTGATTTTGGGGGAAGTTGGGATGACCACTTACCGTTAGCTGAGTTTTCATACAACAACACTTATTATGCCAGCATTAGTATGCCACCTTATGAGATGTTATACTGTAGGAGATGCAGAACACCCGTTTGTTGGGGTGATATTGGTCAAAAAGAAATAGGAGCATCGAGGTAATCGAGGCTATGACTGAGAAGCTTGAAAGGATCAAGGCCTTCTTGAAGGCAGCCAAAGATAGACAGAAGTTGTATGCTGATAAACGACATAGACCAATTGAGTTTAAGGTGGGTGACCAAGTTATATTGAAGGTCTCACATTCGAAGGGGATCATCAGATTTAGGAAGCGGGGAAAGTTGAGCCCAAGGTATATAGGGCCTTTCCGAATCATCGCTCGGGAAGGAGAGGTGGCCTACAGACTGGAGTTACCGGATGAGTTAAGTGGAATTCACCCGACATTCCATGTATCTGATCTGAGAAAGTTCTTGGCAGATGAAGATATGATTGTTCCATTGAAAGGTATCGAAATAGACGAACGGCTCAACTACGTGGAGCAACCAGTGGCAATCATCGATCGAAAAGAGAAGAGGCTGAGAAATAAAGTGGTTCCTCTTGTGCGTGTACAGTGGAAGCACAGGAAAGGATCCGAGGCAACATGGGAGACTGAAGAAGAAATGAAGCACCATTACCCACGTTTCTTCAAGGAATAACAAGTTTCAAGGATGAAACCTATATAAGGGGGTGGACTTGTAACACCTAGATATTTTCTTTAAAGCCGACGAAAGAAGAAAAAAAAGAAATAAAGTCCAAAGTCGGGGGACAAAACTTGCCAAAAATGGGAGAAAGTTTGGAAGAGTAAGGGAATAAGAGGGGAGGCCAGCCCACACCCTCCCCACACCCACACAATTCTGCAAAAAAAGAGAGAAGAGGAAAAGGGGAGAATTAGGGAGAAAACTTGGTTCGAGTGGATTCAAGTGTGCAAAGTCAAAGTGTAGCGGGTCTAATCGAAGCTCTACTTGTTGGTATTGTTTGTGTGAGTTCTAGGACCCCTCTTTTACATGTTTTTGAATGATTTTGGGGCTGGAACACATCTGAAACCCGTTTTTGAAATGTGTGTGTGTGTTTGACCCGTGTGTATGTGTTTGTGTATGTTGTGAGTGATGTATGATTTTGGGCTTGTGTGTGCTTATATGGTGTTGTGGTATGCATTCCTAAGGTTTAGGGCGGTTGATTTGGGCATAGAAAAGGTTTAGAAGAGCTTGGAGGTCGAAAATGGCAGATTGGGTTAGGGAGGAATCTACATTCTGCACAGTTAAGGCTATGCGACCGAATGGCATGTGAGTTGTGCGACTGAAGTCCACACGCATGCCAGCCATGTGATTGAGGTTCATTCTCATGTGAGACATATGATTGGAGCTCATACGCCTGCCAGTCGTGCGACTGAGGGCCCATTTGCATAAGTTCTCATCCGTATTAGTTTCATCCGCCCAAGGTGTTCATTCGCATCAATTCCAATCGCATGGGACTCATCCGCATTAGGTCCATTCGCATGGGTGTTCATTCACATAGTTGTTCATCTGCATTGGTCCATTCGCATGATGTTCAGTCGCCTGGAAGGCCATGCGACTAAAGGGTGCCCATATGCCCAATTAGGGCTGGTGCACTCGAGGAAACGCAGTTTATCTACTGACTTTTGCGGGAAAGTGCATATGTAAGTTTTGATGTGGAAGGTTCCCGGGAGTTCATATAAGTTGACTTTTAAGGTCATAGATGCTATGTTGGGCATGATGTTGATGTTGATGATTTATGATATTGCATGATGTATGTTATGTATGTATGATGATGCCTTGTATAATGATATTATTGACTGTGTATGGTATGTTCCTTATTATGTATGTGTATCCTTCCCGTGGCTTTACGTTGAATGTTAATGAATGAAATGAAAAGTATTATGTAACATAAAGTGGAAGATAATGAAATGAGGAACGAAATGATGAATGCATGCATTAATGAATGATGAAAGTAATGAAAGTCTTGCAAGCCTTGTATGTCGGGACATGCCCCTTTGTAAGGTTTTTTCCCAACGGTGTGTGGGTTCGCTACCCTGGGAGGATGCACATCGGGGGATTTCTTTGCGATTGACCATTTGTATGGAACCATTGTTGCTTGCCTTAGGTACTATGGCCAGGAGGTGCTGTGCACCATAATGGAAGGTCTATGATAGGCTTGAGCCCAGTACCATGGGACTGAAGGGCATAGCACATGACAATGGTACGCCTAAACTTTATCTTAGGTACTGTGGCCAGGGGGTGCTGTGCACCTCTATGATAGGCTTAGGCCTAGTACCAGAAGACTGAAGGGTAAAGTTCATGGTTTGATGGAAAGAAAAGATGTAATGATGAACGAATGAATGAAAGTAAGAATGTATGAATGAATGGAAGATAACGAATGAATGATGAAGATAATAATGATATTTTCTATGTGTACGTATGATTATGATCACATGAAAATAAAGAACGGTTTTAACGAAAGAAAAGTACGTTTTATTATAAAACTAGGACTCACTTAGCAACGATGACTTTTATGTGTGTCCGGTTGGCAGGTAATGATTGCTAAGGATGGCACGAGGTGGCTACTCAGTTCTTTTGGGATGTCATCCATTTTTATCATGCTTTTGTGATGTAATGCAACATATATATATATATATATATTGTAACTGTATAACGATGTATTGTTTTGCAAAAGCCTTTATAATGAAATGAAATGTCATTTTTGAATGTTTCCGCTGCAATGCTTATTTAAACGTAGACTTGTAAGATGCTTTATCTGATGTACTTTTCCATAAAGCTTTAAGCGTAAGCGTCCCAGGAACGGGGCCTTACATTATCCTTTGACTATATTGAGTTTGAGTATCTTAAACAACTTGAACTTGAGATAATCAAGGAAAGAAAGACAACCAAAAGAAAGCTAAAGGAAGAAGCTGCTAAGTCAAGAGCCATCATCCAGAAAAGCATGAAGAAATTTGCTAACAGGCAGAGGATGATGAGCTTCTTGAAGCTGTATGGATTCTCCGGAAGGAGACTTAGCCCCATGTCTCTATCCGCTATGGATGAGCATATAAGGGTGATCAAGCAGAAGATAAAAAATGGAGAGCTGGTTGACTTACATTCCCCTCCAAGTCAAGATCCACCAGAAGTGGAGGTTAAGGTTGAACAACCAGTGATAACTCAACCTGGACCTCCTACTGAATCTCAGCAAGCTTCATCTTTTGATCTACAGCAGGGTCATCCTCCCTCTCCTTTTGAACCTGTGAGAGTGGAAGACCCAACTGAGAAAGATAATGAAGATCAATCTGGTACTGCAGTCCAGTCTTCTCAGTTAAAAGGTGTAAAGAGAAAGAAAAGGATGGCTTAAAAGCCAAAGCCAAAGAAGAAGAAGACTGCATCCTTTTCCGAACCTCAGGATGAGTCGGAACATCCTAAGGATGTGCAGCCAGAGGATGCTACATCAACTTCTATTCAAATAGTTCGTCTAGCATCAGGAAGACCCATCTTGTCCTGGACATACACCACAAATCCGGAGAGATGGCATGTCATTAGAGATTAAGACACTAAAGACATCTACACTTGGCAAGACATGTTTTAGTTGCCTCTGCATGATCTCTTTGACATGAGAAGACATTTTGACAGTTTGAAGGATCCTGATCACCTCATGAAGAAAGGAATGGTGATCATCCTAACAAGGACTGTTGATATCTGAAGTCTACTAAGTGTTTTGGTAGCATCAGCCTAGGGGGAGTTTGTAGGGAATATATGAAGAGGCTGATGTAACCAAAACATCCAAAGTCTATCCTACATGCTGCATAAGTGCATTGAAGAAGAATGCTTCAGAAGTTTTACACATCAACAGAAAATACTCTAATTGTAAAATTTCCGAAGCCAAGACCAATATCTTCCGAAACCAAATATGAAGTCTTCCGAAGCTTCAAAGACAAAGTCTTCCGAAGCTTTAAAGAAAAACTCTTCCAAAGCTCAACTCTTGAAGACAGATTTCTTCTGAAGACTTTTTGTAACATGCTTTATCTGATGTACTTTTCCATAAAGCTGGACCCCTTTCTGCTGCAACTCTGTAAAGTCACCAACTTACATGAGTAGGTGAAAAGGTCCATGCTTTTGGTAACTATAGATTGAGGTCTTGAGTCTGTAACTTTCTACTTCATATACTTTATCCTTTTTGTAATAGATAAGGATGTGAGCTATGGCATGTCATAGTCACAAAGTCAAAAGGCAATCTGCCTTTTTGACTCTACAATTGATTTCGTGTTGTGTCAAGTCAATTGTATCCAGCTGACTTTCATAGTATGGCCGGCTGTAGGATGTAGTATAAGTATCTCATGTTCTTGTAACTTTATCTTTATGCTTTGTAACACTTGTAATAGAACATTAAGAAAGCAATATACTACAATCTTGAATACCATCTCTTTGTGTATATTGTTCTTGTGTTCTGTCTCTTAATTACCTGTGTTCTTAGTGTCTTTACTTGTGGTTAATCCAGTTCACTGTTTGATTAAGTTTAGTTACTCTCCTCTTTGTGTTGTTGTGTTGTATTTGACCGCCCTTTAACGGTCCTGCAATTCTTTTTAAATGATCATTTTCTTTTAAAGCTTCATTTAATTTTATAAAAAAATTTGCTTCATTCTTTTTAAGTTCCTCATTTATCCTTTTTAGTTCCCTTTATTTTTTAATATATTATTTACTTTATAAATTCCAAATAAATAAAATTGGAAGCAGATGAACATATGTTTTGAACTACCTTATATGGATTCTCCATCATCTTCTTCTTTATGGCTAGGGCTTTCTAACAGTTCCATACCCTTGATTCCACCTTCAAATCTTCTTCCCTTATAACATTTCCATCTTTACTCTTCTCTTTCTTTTCACAAACATCCACCATACTGGCCATCACCACACTCTTCTTCTCCTTCTTTCCATAAGCATTCTTCAAACTTTATATTTATTCATATTCCTTCTTTCTTTCTGCTTTATTCTTCACTGCCTCTACAATCTCAGCTATCAGGGCATAATTGATTTCTTGTTTGGTCTCAGCTAACTCAACCTCCGGTCAAAGTTAGTTAGCAGAGTTGTTTCCTTCATCTTCTTATTTTCTTCCTTACATCAATCGAAATGACCTGGTTAATTCCCATTCCAGGTTCGATCATGATGAGAGATGGACATTCTCTTTTAAAATGCTTGAGTTGTTTGTAGTTGAAACACCTCTGCTATGATTTATCAAATCCAACCTTTGCATTCTGATTTCCAAAATTCTTCCTTCCTATTCTCTCCATGAATCTTCTTTCCCTTAAAGTGATCATTGCCATCTACCATTAAAGACCAGCTTCCACTGGATCATCAAGATCCACTTGATACATATCTTTTGTAGTCATTCCTCATCCCATTAGTTCAATAGCCACCAATGCTTCATAACTATGTACGAAGAGACCGAATAGAGCCATACTCTATTGTTGGATCAAGAAGAAGGCTAATGCAACCAAAACAAAGTCACTTAGATAATTTTGGTGCTGCATGCAAAGACTTCCGAAGCTTAGCATGGAACTTCCGAAGGTTGTAGAGTTCTTCTGAAGACAAAGTGAACGATTAACTTCCGAAGATAGAACTCTACTTCTGAAGTCAAGTGTATACTTCCAAAGTTTAAGTCATAGAGGAATAAGCTGAAGACCACTTCCGATGTATGATGAAAAGAAGAAGCCTCGAAGCCTTGGAAGAAGCAGCCTCTTCCAAAGTATAAGTGGCTTCGGAAGTACTTACTCTTCCGAAGCCATTTAACCTTTGGAAGACACTGCTATGAACCAGTGGACACAAGTATGGTCTCTGACACTCTGCTGCAGACTTCTGATACTGTATGGCATTTTCTCAAAGAGCCATGTATTATACCATACTTTATTCCACTGTTCACCTTTTTATGATAGTACATGTTACCAACTTTAGTTGGTGACAAAAGGTAAGTCAGGGACATGTCCTGACTACCAAATCTCAGATAAGACTTTATCTGAGATACCTTAAACTATAGTCTTGTAGTATAGTTATAGGATCCCAGCTGGTATCAAAGTATATCCGGCTGTAGGTAGTATTATACATAGGTTCTCTTTGTAACTCATTCCACACTACTTGTAAGATTCTTGTATTATTGAGTTGAGAAACAATATATAAAAGTAACTTGAAAAAGTACTTCCTGCATTTTTTTACTACTTTCTATATTGTGATCAACTTTTACTGATTCTATCTTAACCCGAGTGTTGTTCTAGGTGAGTTGAAAGAAAAACAAAGTGTTAAGTGACTAACATCGATCCTGCAATTAGTATCAGAGCTTCTCAGGCTCTTGATTGCGTGATCTAACCATCCAAATCAACTTGTTTTTCACTCCTTACCTACAACCCACTCACTCAAATGGCCCTTTACAAGTTTGAGGTAGAGGTGGGAACCATGAAAAAGGCGCCCATCATTACTCCTGAAAATTTCAGGTCTTGGAGTAGGAGAATGGAAGGCTTCATTAGATACCAAGACAGCAAGATGTGAAACTCCATTCTCAATGGCCCGTATAAGCCAAAGGTGGCATCACCTGGTGGAAACGGTGCCATGATAGAAAAGGTTGTAGAAGATTACTCTGATAAAGACAGAAAAAAGATGGACATCGATAGCAATGCTATGACCATTCTCATGACTGCAATACTAAACTCCACCATGGTGGGATTCAAGCATTGCACGACTGCCAAAGAATTGTTTGATGCACTTGCTCAGATGTACTCAAGCTCCAATGACTCGAAGAAGGACTCACTGAAGCAGCAGTTTGAGAACTTCACTCATATTGCTGGAGAGACTCTCAGCCAACAGTACTTCAGGTACATGGACCTTATCTTTTCTCTTCAGTCTGTGAAGATCACTCCCGAACTTAGAGATCTTACTAGAAAGTTCATGAGTGCTCTTCCAAATGAGTGCACATTCTACTGTGTCTCTATCAAGAGGACAGAGAACTTGAACACTCTTACCATGACTGAACTCTATGGCATCCTTGATGGATATCGCCTAGAGATGGAGAGTAAGACGGGCCTCCAAACAAGGAGATCCATGAGTCTTCCTACTCGCAACGCTTTAATGGTTGCTGAAGGCTCATTACCCCCACAACCTCAGCATTACTTGACTTACTAGCACCCATCCTGCTCTACTGGACCATACATCACTTTTCCTGAGACTCCAAGGTCTCAACAGGCTCAACATAACTCCTTTCAGGAAAGTTGTGCCTTTGTCTCAGGAAGTGGACACTCTTGTGATTTTCAACACTGCTTTGATGATCTTGAGTGTTTCAATCCAGACGATGTAGAGTACATGGACATTGTCCAACATTGTCCAATCTGGGAACCCCACAGGCCTCCACACATCCCTCAACCTCAAAGCCCGCTGAGAAGTCAACTGAAACAGCTGCAATGGCTCAAGAAGTTGACTAGAGCTTCATGGTACAGGATGTGACTCCTGCTTAAGCTCTCATGGCTGGAACAGATGATGTCTAGGTATATGAACATCTCTACACTCCAGCCGTATAGCTAAAGTTAAACTCTATCAGGATTACAATATGGAAATCAGATCTGATATTGAGTCTTTAAACATCTTAAAATCTGATTTTAAAAGAGCTGAATCTGACTATCAAAAGAAAATTGAGGATTTAGAGAAAACTATGTCTCTTTTAAAACGTGAACACACCAACTACAAGACTCAAATCAAAGATCTGATATCCAAATTGTCTGAGGCTCAAGCCCAGCTTGTCACTATTGAAGCTCAGGCCAAGAAGCATGCTATTTCTGAGCAAAACTTCCAAGCTATTCTTGCATCATCCTCCCACTCCAAACTCTGTTATCAGAACAAAGGAGGGTTAGGAACAATTGAAATTGCTCCACCACACTCCTATGAGTCTATTAAACAACCTAGATGTGGTACTGAGGAGCAAGAGGTTCCAACTGTAGACCCTTCCTCACCAGAGTTGAAGGATGAAGCAACAATAGTGGTCACCACAGGGAAAGAACATGTAGATGTACCCATCTCCTCCTGTGAAGAAAAAATCCTAACTACTAAGGCCAGAAGAAGCAAAGCTAAAGCTGCTAGAAGAACTGCCAAAAAGGTGGCTGAGTCCAAGCTGAAGATTGACCCAAAGTAGAAGGGTGTTTTTATCTCAGCTAGATTCCAAGTGTTAGGTACTTCTGATTCAGGAAAGGAGTGTAATACCAGCACTACTGTCCTACCAAAGGATCAGAAGTTGAAAGGAAAAGTTTCTGATGAAGAAAAGAAGCCCAAGAAACAGCAACCTTCACATTCCCAAAGAACTAACATTGCATGAATAATGTGTGGTCTATAAAACCACATGGCAAAAGATTGTTTCTACAATCCTGCAAGCACACATTATGCAAATAATGTTAGAAAGGAAGGAGTCAAGGAAGGTTTCACATTTGGACCTTTTCAAATGGTTCAAGTGATGAAAAAAGGAAAGCTAGTTTCAGAAGCAAGGTTGCTTTCGGAAGAAACTCTCTCTTCCGAAGGGAAAATGGCTTTGGAAGCAAAAGCTACTAAGGTTCAGAAGAACAGGAAAGCTCCCTTGAAACCTCCCCAGAAGAAGACTGCTTCGGAAGAAAAGGTGGTGAAGGCTTCTTTCGAAAAGAAAGAAGCTTCGGAAGATGGCCATGCTGCAAAAGCTTCAACAAGCTCATCCTCCAAGATCAACCAAAGGATGGGTTGGAAGATCAAGGAAGATGTTGCAGCCCAATCTTCTTCTTCAAAGACCTCTATTGAACCCCCATGCATAACATTTGGTTCAATTATGTCTCTATCTTTGGAAGAACCCAAGACCAGCAAGGCTTGGGCTTCCAAACAAAACTAACAAACTCATCTTATGTGCAGGGACATCAATATGACAAGAACAACAATGTCTGGATAGTAGACAGTGGATGCTCTAGGCACATGATAGGGAACAGATCTATCCTTCAATAGTTTCAGAACTATGATGGAGGTCCGGTCCAATTTGGAGATGAGGCCGAAGGATATATTTCTGGAAGAGGGAGTATATCCAATGGTAAATTAAAGGTTGACAAAGTTCACTTTGTCAAACAATTGAACACAATCTATTAAGTGTTTCTCAATTCTATGATCAAAAGCACCAAATTCTTTTCACAGAACATGAGTGCATTATCCTCAAACCTGGGATGACAATTCCTCCGGAATTGGTGCTTCTTAGATCTCCCAGGAAAGGGGATATGTACAAGCTAGATATGAACAATGCTTCCCCAATGCGTGAAGTATCATGCTTTCTTTCTAAAGCTGATAGTGATGAGTCAACACTATGGCATAAACGTATGTGTCATGTAAATTTTAAGACAATGAATAAATTGGCTAAAAATAACTTGGTACATGGTTTGCCTAAAAAGGAGTTTTCCTGCAAAGATAACTGTGTTGCATGCCTAAAAGAGAAACAACACAGGTCATCTCACAAATCCAAATATGTTAACTCTATCACTACTCCATTACACTTATTGCACATGGATCTTTTTGGTCCCACAAGTATAATGAGCATTGGAAGAAAATCATACTGCCTTGTGATAGTTGATGACTTTACAAGATTCACATGGGTATTCTTTTTAAGAACTAAAGATGAAACTTCTAAAACACTAAAATCTTTTATTCTTAAAATAAAATCAAATTGATCACAAGGTTAAAATCATTAGAAGTGATCAAGGGATTGAGTTTAAGAACTTTGTTCTTGACTCATTCTGTAACTCAAAAGGGATTGCCAGACAATATAATGCTCCTAGAACTCCTCAACAAAATGGTGTTGCTGAGAGGAGGAACATGACACTTATTGAGGTTGCTCGAACTATGTTAGCTGATTCAAAACTACCTCTAACATTCTGGGCAGAGGCAGTCAGGACTGCATGCTATGTGCCGAATAGATTTCTTGTAGTTAAGCCCCGTGGAAAAACCCCTTATGAGCTATGGAACAAGAGGCCATCGTTCATTGGCTTTCTAAGGTCCTTTGGCAGCAGGTGTACCATACTTACACAAAAGACAATTTAGCAAAGTTTGCTAAAAAGTCGGATGATGCTATCTTTGTTGGGTACTCTTCTAACTCCAAAGCTTATAGAGTATACAACATTAAGAATCAACAATTTGAGGAGTCATCCAACATAGTTGTTAATGAGCACACTCCTTGTGTTAGGGGGAATGGCCAGATCATATCTTTGATTTAAAATGTTTCCAAACTATTCTAAACCTCTTGTGAGAATGTTTCAGTTGGAACAGGAGCTCAAAATGATGCTGATGCCGCTGTTGATAATCAACTGTTTGAGCTACCCAAACCTAGTCCAAATTCTCCCAGAGCTGCAATAAATGAAGTTTCCACCATTCACAGATCTGATAGCTTGAGTATATCAAGGAATTGTGAAGCTTCTACAAGTGAATCACTTACTGAGCCTCAAAACTCATCAGGTGATCCACCACAACACCAGGCCAAAGGAAGTAGTGTTTTGAAGGGACAGGAAACTGTTAACAACACTTCACAGCCAACCATTGATGATGTTTCTCACTCATTCAATTAGTACTCATTGAATGATTTTGAAACAGCAGTTGGATAGAGTGTTCCAGTTCCTGAGCACAATATGTCCAATCTGGATCTATCTCTGCAACTGGAAGTGATTCCTCGCCTTAGGATTCATAACACTCATCCTGCTAAGAACATCATATGGGATGTCATTGAGGGTGTGAGAACAAGAGGACAGACTCATCATGGGAATGTCTACTTGTACCCATGCTTTCTATCCTAGATGGAACCCAAGAAGGTAGAAGATGCCTTAAAATATAGTAGCTTGCTTGAATCGATGCAAGAGGAGCTGCTTAATTCAAGAGACAGAAGGTATGGAACCTATGTCCGCTACCATCTGGTCAAGTACTAGTAGGCACTAAATGGGTTTTCAGAATTAAGAGAGATGATAGAGGCTTGATCATCAAGAACAAAGCAAGACTTGTAGTTCAAGGATACACACAAGAGGAAGGAATTGATTATACTGATGTCTTTGCACCATTTGGAAGACTTGAGGCAGTTAGGATCTTCCTTGCTTATGTTGCATCCAAGGACTTCATTGTCTATCAACTTGATGTCAAGTGTGCCTTTCTATATGGGGATATAGATAGGAAAGTCTATGTATGCCAACCTCTAGGATTTGAAGACCCACAGCACCCCAACTATGTGTGCAAATTGGATAAAGCTCTATATGGGCTACACCAAGAACCTAGGCTGTGGTATGAGACTCTGTCTCAGTTTCTTCTAAAGAATGGCTACACTATAGGTACCATTGATAAGACTCTCTTCATCAGAAAGTCTAGAAAGGACATCTTGCTTTTTCAAGTCTATGTGATGACATCATATTTGGTTCTTCGAATGACCAAATGTGTAAGGACTTTGAGAGCATTATGAAGAAAAGTTTGAGATGAGTTCCATGGGAAAAATGGACTTTTTCCTTGGAATTTAGGTAAAGCAAATGAAGGAAGGGTTCTTCATTAATCAATCTAAGTATGTGTCTGACATCTTAGAAAGATTTGAAATGAAGGATTGCAAGCCTGCCAAGACACCCATACCCAGAAACCATAATCTTTGTCCTGACCTTGAGGGGGAGGATACTGATCAACATCAGTATAGGGAAATATTGGTTCTCTGATGTATCTTACTGCCAGTAGACCTAATATCATGTTTGCTACTTGTATTTGTACAAGATATCAGGCTGCTCCAAAGGTGTCTCACCTAGCTGTTGTTAAGAGAATCCTCAGATACCTCAAAGGAGCACCTAAATTAGGTCTCTGGTATCCCAGAAACAAGGATTTTAATCTCTATGGATACTCTGATAGTGACTATGGTGGCTGCAATATTGACAAGAAATCAACATAAGGAGGATGTCAATTTCTTAGTGGAAGGATCATCTCATGGCAATGCAAGAAACAATCCTGTGTCTCTACATCAACTGCTGAAGCTGAATACATTGCTGCTGCTAGCTGCTGTGCTCAACTGCTATGGATTCAGAATCAAATGTTAGACTATGGATTCAACTTTATGAGTACTCCTATCCATATTGACAATAACAGTGCTATCTCCATTACTGAAAATCCGATGAAGCACTCTAAGACAAAGCATATTGACATCAGGTACCATTTCATTAGGGATATTCATGAGAAAAATCTGATTAAACTAATCAAAGTTGACTCAAATGAACAATATGGTAATTTGTTCACCAAAGCTTTTGATGAGCAAAGATTTAAGTATCTCATAACAGCTATTGGGATGATAAACATTAATTAGATCACCTCTTTTGAAAACCTATTAATATGTAATGTCTTCTGTTAATACAATTTAAGCCCTATTACAAAAGATCTTTCTAAAAATTTTCTAAGTGTAAATTTCTTCCGAAGAGAAATTAACCCTCGGAAGTTATTTTTATATCTTCCGAAGCATAATTTCTCAAAGGATAATTTTTCTTCTCGGAAGAGCTTTTGGTCTCGGAAGAAGCGATTGATTATATATTAGATCTACTTCCGAGGTTTACAAACTCTCCATTCGGAAAGCAACTCTAACCTTCGGAAGCAAAATTTTTTCTTCGGAAGTGAGAATTGCCTTCGGAAGATAAATTACCTTCGGAAATGTTTTACATTCGGAAGAAAGATTCTACTGTGTAACGTAAATCTCTTGGGCCCCACACTGTAAAAAGCAAATATTTTGTTAATGATGTCGGATTATTTAACTGATTTTAACCTTACCGCCACTATCAATTAATCCACTAAACCATCACATCACCTTATCCTAACCCCCCTTACCGCCTTCCCACTCTCTTTTAAATAATCTCGACTATTCAGTTTCATCTTCTTACTTGCAATTTTTACTGCCCTAGAAATTTCTCTCCTCTCCAACTTTACCCAAGCTCAAAATTCATCCACATTCACCTTTCTCCAATGGCACTTAACCCTCAGCACAACCAAGTGGTACTTCTTGATTCTTCAAGAGATGCTGACTTCTCTTAAAATCATCTCCTTTCCCACCCAATCACCTTACTACACTGCTCTTACTGTTAACCCCACTGTTTACTCCAACCACATGGCCGAATTTTAGGGAAATGGTCAAGCCGAAACCCTAAATGGGATTCGTGTACTGAGGTCCAGCATTTGTGGATAGGAGTGGATCATTACTGAACAACTCATCAGGGAGAACCTCGAGCTTCATGATGAAGGAGCTCTTACTGAATTCCCTAAGGCAGATTTGGACAACACCTACATCCTAATGGGATATGGTGGAGACATAAGCAGGTCGATGGTCTACAAGTTCAACTTCTCCTACAACTGGAAGTTCCTCCTGCACGTTGTTCTCCACTGCTTGTCCAACAAGTCCGGAGGATGGGATCAAATCCCATATGAACTAGGATGCTTAGTTCATGGACTGGTGAGAGGCCTGCGCTTCAATTACTCATGATTTGTGTTCACCAATCTGATTGGGAATCTACAAAGTGAGACATTCTTTATGTATCCTAGATTCATTCAACACATTATCAACTGTAAGCTGGACCAGAGCATGCTTGTCTGTGCAGCTGCTCTGATTGTCCCCCACATGCGGCCTACCATCTTCAAGAACTTGAAGAAGGTGTCCACCAACTTCACTGGAAGGTACCCTACTGTGCTTCCAGGTATGATTGAGCGCATAGCTCCTGGTGACATCCCTGTTCACCCCACAGGTGATGAACCCACACCAGCAACCACCACCATAATGCCAATACTACCTTCTCCACCCATCACCATCACATATCAAAGATGCCCCAAACGAACCCTTGTTCAACTACTCTGATTGAACAAGCCCCTCCTGTTCAATCCAAAAAGACTAGAGTGGAAACATGGGCACCCACTTAGTCTGAGGTCTCTCCATCCTTCTCTTTTGACCTCAATATGGGTTTTGACTCTCCTTAGTCTCAAACCCAGGAGCCCGACACCCAAACCGACAGCCCTCAGGATGAGTATCTACACTCTTCTAAGCAGCCAACTAGGGACAGCCCCACCAAAGGCTCAATGCCTGTAGATATTGATCAAGGTCCCAGGTCAATAAGCTTAACCTCCCTATATTTTACTGACCTTCTCTTCAAAACTAATGAAGAGATAACATCTCTCCATGGTAATGAAGTTGATCTACAACACCCTCTTCAAGATCAACAGAGCCCGGAGAAATCCCTTATCTCTAGCCCCCATCAGCAACCTATAACTGAGGTGAGTCCCACTGATGTGGAGAGGACTCATGCAGATTCAGCTGCCACTACAGAAGGTGCCTCAATGGACCTTGTGGACAGTGGTAACATATCTCAGACTGAATCTGCGGCAACCGAGCCCTTTGATGACTCTGAAAGAGACATCACTGAGCATGGGAAACCAGGGTGCCAAGAAACCACATCTGGTGGTGAGGCTGAACATACCAGGTATGTTACCTCATCTCCCCGTGATTCTTCAAAAGATGACAAGGGAAGCATGCAACTCCTCATTCAAGACCTTCTATCGAAAGTCTTAAACCTTGAATCGTTGGTTAGGACTTTAGAAGCAAGGTCAGCCACTAAGCAATTTGAGATTGATAATCTTAAGGCCTAACTAGCTGAGAAACAGACAGAGAGGTCTGATAGGTATGTACCTGTTCAGGTCTCATTGACTTCTTCCTCTAGCTCATCTAGCTCTCAAGATGATGCTACCAAAAAGGGAGAGAATTTTCAGAGACAAACACTTGAGGACCCACAACAAAGCCACACTTCAACTTCAACTTCCTTTACTCCTATCATTACTGTGTCTGAGCCATCTCAAGTTATTTTTCAGATTGACTCAAAGATGCTCAACGATCTCTACAGACTCTTCACCAAGTTTCTATTAAGATCCTCCACTGATCAGCCAAGCTTAGATGCTGCAATGCTCTACTTCAAAGCTGAAGAGCTTCAGAGGCTGACTGCACCTTTTATCACTGTGGAAGAAGTTGGTCAACCTAAGGTCCACATGGAACCTAAGATTCATTTTGAAGGGGAAGTGGGGACTGATGGCCTAGCAACTGAAATAGTTGGGATAGAATCTGCAATCTCCTCCAACATCCGAAGCTGAAGTTAAAGCCTCGGAAGAACAAGTTGAATCTTCCGAAGCTAAAATGGATGCTGCGGAAGGACTGTTTAAAATGACCGAGGAACTGATCATCACAGATGCAATCCTTGAAATGGCATCTGAGGTGAACAGCAAGGACTTTCTGACTCTACGTCCATCCCAGATACCATCTCTACCTCTCTCACAATCAGAATCGACTCTCCAAGAACCACCACAGTTAGACTCTTCAAAGGATAAAGGGAAAAGAAAGATGACTGCGGAAGAGCTTCAGGAAGCAAAAAAGATGAGAAACTTAAGAAGAAAGGAAGACTTCCAAATGAGAAGTTGCTAGCTGCCAGCACAAAAGCAGCTGCAGCCAATCAGGAGGCTGTCAACAATAAGAGAAGGGAAGAGATCATTGACTAGCTTATCCAAATGGGAGCTGCCAATGAAGAGACACTCCTGCTACCACTAGAGGAGTTGTGGAATCTGGAGAAGGCAACCCGGATGAAACTTGAAGAAGAAGCCAGGTTGGCCTTGGAGAAAGAAGAAGAAAAATAGAAGGAAGCTGAACTGTAGCTGAGGAGAGACAGGATAAATTTCCTACTCTCCAGAGGCTTTAATCTTCAAGAAGTTTCTCCACACAATGATGAGACGATCCTCTGGCTCTACAACAAAGAGCATGATCAAATGGAGAAAGAAAGAAAGAAGGCTGCAAGAGAAAAAACAAAGGTGAAGAAGAAGAAAGAGGAAAAAGCTAGGGACACTGCAACCAGGCAGCTCAGTGAAAAGGCCTGGATGAAAGACTATCTTCGGGCCCATGGCTTATCTGGAAGGTAGGTGGGTCCCATGTCTGAGAAGACACTCCAACGGATTGTCAGTGAAATCAAGGCTGACATCCAGTTAGGAAAGAAGAAAGAGATATACAGAAGGGTAAAGGGGATGACCTTCACTGCAACCACTTACCACAACCTGAACCCTCAACCCTACCCTTCTCCATTAAAACTGAACCCTTCACCCCTAAACCAACATCCTTACCCATATCCACTCTCTCACCACAACCACCTAAACTTCCTATCCTTCAACCTAAAACTCTCCCCAAAACCTCTGATCCTCAACCTACCCAACAACCATCCAAAACATCCTTTCAGCCTTCTCAACATCTCTCTCTTGAGGAGTTCAAGGTAATCAAGACCAAGCTCATCAACTTCACAACTCTGAGCGAAGTCTCATGTGATGAAGATTCTGTCAACATTACCTATGTTGATGGATCCTCTTGTTCCCTCACAAGAGATCAATTTCTTGATTTACTTAGAGGAACACTGGACCAGGTAGCTAGACTTCTAGGCCTCAACTCAGATTCATTAAATGATGAAGAGAAGAAACATTGAAGGAAACTGGTGACTCTGCTGGACACCAAGAAAGAACACAAGATTCCTAGTCAGTCTTTTGTGCCTAGAAAGAAAATAGTCCAGTGGAGGTTCGATGAAACTTCTCACAACTTTGTTGTGAAAAGGGAGAATGGCGAAGTCAATAGACTTAATGCAACCTCTCTGCTACACTCCAGCAGCTTTGATATTGCTGAGTTAGCAGAGAAGCCATTCTCCAACCCCTCTAACTCTGAAGCTACTGCACTCATCAGAAATCATCTCAGCAGCCTTCACCTAGCTGAGCTAACTGCAAAGGCCAAGATTAAAGAAGAGTTGAGATTAAGAAGATAGGAAGACAAGGAAAGACCTCCTACCAAAGGCACTGCCTTTCTACAGATGGTGGAGGGTCCAGAATTGGAACCTATAGTTAGATGGGAATATGATTACAGTTCTCATCAACTAACTCTTTTCAGAGGGCAACAACAGAGGGTACATGTTATCCAAGGTGACATACTGGACTTCCTATCTACTAAGGATGTATACAAACTTCTCAGCACACATCAGGGAAGAACAAGGAGACAGACAAATATTTACTCTCCTTGGTGCTGAAAGTTTTGAGAAGTAGAAACAAGTGAAGTTTTGGTAGCATCAGCCTAGGGGGAGTTTGTTGGATTAAGAAGAAGGCTAATGCAACAAAAACTAAGTCACTTAGATAATTTTGGTGCTGCATGCAAAGGCTTCTGAAGATTAGCATGGAACTTCTAAATGTTGTAGAGTTATTCTGAAGACAAAGTGAAAGATCAACTTCCAAAGACAGAACTCTACTTCTGAAGTCAATTGTATACTTCCGAAGTTCAAGTCTTAGAGGAATAAGCTGAAGACCACTTCGGAAGTATGATGAAAAGAAGAAGTCTCCAAGCCTTAGAAGAAACAGCTTCTTCCGAAGTATAAGTGGCTTCGGAAGTACTTACTCTTCCGAAGCCATTTAACCTTCAAAAGACACTGCTATGAACCAGTGGACACAAGTATGGTCTTTGACACTCCGCTGCAGACCTCTGATTCTGTATGGCATTTTCTCAAAGAGCCATGCAGTTGACCATACTTTATTCTACTGTTCACCTTTTCATGATAGTACATGTTACCAACTTTAGTTGGTGACAAAAGGTAAGTCAGGGACATGTCCTGACTACCAAATCTCAGATAATACTTTATCCAAGATACCTTAAACTATAGTCTTGTAGTATAGTTATAGGATCCCAGCTGGTATCAAAGTATATCGGCTATAGGTAGTATTATACATAGGTTCTCTTTGTAACTCATTCCACACTACTGTAAGAGTCTTGTATTATTGAGTTAAGAAATAATATATAAAAGTACCTTGAAAAATTACTTCCTGTGTTCTTTTACAACTTTCTATATTGTGATCAACTTTTACTGATTCTATCTTAACCCGAGTGTTGTTCTAGGTGAGTTTGAAAGAAAAACAAAGTGTTAAGTGACTAACATAGATCTTGCAATTGGTATCAAAGCTTCTCAGGCTCTTGATTGCATGATCTAACCATCCAAATCAACCTGTTTTTCACTCCTTTCCTACAACCCACTCACTCAAATGGCCCTTAACAAGTCTGAGGTAGAGATGGGAACCATGACAAAGGCTCCCATCATTACTCTTGAAAATTTCAGGTTTTGGAGCAGGAGAATGGAAGGCTTCATTAGATACCAAGACAGCAAGATGTTGAACTCCATTGTCAATGGCCCGTATAAGCCAAAGGTGGTATCACCTGGTGGAAACGATGCCATGATAAAGGTTTTAGAAGATTACTCTGATGAAGACAAAAGAAAGATGGACATCGACAGCAATGCCATGGCCATTCTCATGATTGTAATACCGGACTCCCTCATGGTGGGATTCAAGCGTTGAACGACTACCAAAGAATTGTTTGATGCACTTGCTCAGATGTACTCAAGCTCTAATGACTCGAAGAAGGACTCACTGAAGCAGCAGTTTGACAACTTCACTCATATTGCTAGAGAGACTCTCAGCCAGTAGTACTTCAGGTACATGGACCTTATCTCTTCTCTTCAGTCTGTGAAGATCACTCCTGAACTTAGAGATCTTACTAGAAAGTTCACGAGTGCTCTTCGAATGAGTGGACATTCTACTGTGTCTTTATCAAGAGGACAGAGAACTTGAACATTCTCACCATGACTGAACTCTATGGCATCCTTGATGGATATCGCCTAGAGATGGAGAGTAAGAAGTGCCTCCAAACAAGTAGATCCATGTGTCTTCCTGCTAGCAACGCTTTAATGGTTGCTGAAGGCTCATTACCCCCACAACCTCAGCATTACTTGACTTACCAGCAGCCATCCTGCTCTCCTAGACCATACATCACTTTTCCTGAGACTCCAAGGTCTCAACAGGCTCAACACAACTCCTTTCAGGAAAGTTATGCCTTTGTCTCAGGAAGTGAACACTCTAGTGATTTTCAATACTGCTTTGATGATCTTGAGTGTTTCAGTCCAGACGATGTAGAGTACATGGACATTGTCCAACAGATGGCTCTTTTAACTTATAGAGTGAAGAATTTCTTTAAGAGAACTGGAAGGCATTTCCCTCAAAACCCAACTACCAGCAAGTTGGGGTTTGACAACACCAAGGCAAAGTGTTACAACTGTAACCAACTAGGTCACTTTGCAAGGGAATGCAAGCCTCCCAAGACTAATCCGGGAACCCCATAGGCCTCCACACATCCCTCAACCTCAAAGCCCGTTAAGAAGTCAATTGAAACAGCTGCATGGCTCAAGAAGTTGACTGGAGCTTCATGGTATAGGATGTGACTCCTGCTCAAGCTCTCATGGCCGGAACAGACGATGCACAAGTATATGAACATCTCTGCACTCCAGCCTGTATAGCTAAAGTTAAACTCTATCAGGATTACAATATGGAAATCAGATTTGATATTGAGTCTTTAAACATCTTAAAATCTGATTTTAAAAGAGCTGAATCTGACTACCAAAGAAAATGAGGAGTTAGAGAAAAACTGTTTCTTTTTAAAACATGAACACACCAATACAAGACTCAAATCAAAGATCTGATATCCAATTTGTCTGAGGCTCAAGCCCAGCTTGTCACTGCTGAGGCTCAGGCCAGGAAGCATGCTATTTCTGAGCAAAACTTCCAAGCTATTCTTGCATCATCCTCCCACCAAACTCTGTTACCAGGACAAAGGAAGGTTGGGAACCAATGAAATTGCTCCACCACACTCCTATGAGTCTATTAGACAACCTAGATATGATACTGAAGAGCAGAGGTTCCAACTACTGACCCTTTCTCCCCAGAGTTGAAGGATGAAGCAACAATATTGGTCACCACAGGGAAAGAACAGGTAGATGTACCCATATCCTCCTATGAAGAACAAATCCAAACTACTAAGGCCAGAAGAAGCAGAGCTAAAGCTGCTAGAAGAACTGCCAAAAAGGTGGCTGAGTCCAAGCTGAAGATTGACCCAAAGCAGAAGGGTGTCTTTATCTCAACTGGATTCCAAGTGTTAGGTACTTTTGATTCAGGAAAGGAGTGTAATACCAGCACTCCTGTCCTACCAAAGGATCAAAAGTTGAAGGTAAAAGTTGCTGACGAAGAAGAAGCCCAAGAAACAGCAACCTTCACATTCCCAAAGAACTAACATTGCATGCATAATGTGTGGTCTGCAAAACCACATGGCAAAAGATTGTTACTACGATCCTGCAAGCACACATTATGCAAATACAGGTGAAGGTCGAGTATTAGAAGATTGTTACTACACATTGTTACTACACATTGTTACTTGTCTACAGGTGAAGGCCGAATATCAGAAGCCATATGGGAAGATCCAACCTTTGGGTATACCGGAATGGAAGTGGGAGCATATCACCATGGATTTTATTACGAAGCTGCCACGTAACCCGAAAGGGTATGATGCTATATGGGTGGTTGTAGATCGTCTGACGATGAGTGCTCACTTCTTACCGATTCACGAGACATATTCATTCGAGAGGTTGGCGGATCTTTTTATCAAGGAGATTTTAACTCATCACGGTGTACCGGTGTCTATTGTGTCTGATCGTGACACCCGGTTTACATCTAAATTTTGGAAGAAATTCCACGACACTATGGGGACAATGTTACACATTAGCATGGCTTATCATCCCCAAACCGATGGTTAGTCAGAGAGGACAATTCAAACATTGGAGGACATGCTTCGGGCATGTGTTATTGATTTTGGGGAAAGTTGGGATGACCACTTACCGTTAGCTAAGTTTTCATACAACAACACTTATCAAGCCAGCATTGGTATGACACTTATGAGATGTTATACGGTAGGAGATGCAGAACACCTGTTTGTTGGGGTAATATTGGTCAAAAAGAAATAGGGAGCGCGAGGTAATCGAGGCTACGACTAAGAAGCTTGAAAGGATCAGTCCTTCTTGAAGGCAACCAAAGATAGACAGAAGTCGTATGCTGATAAACGATGCAAACCGATTGAGTTTAAGGTGGGTGACCAAGTTATGTTGAAGGTCTCACCTTCGAAGAGGATCATCCGATTTAGGAAGCGGGGCAAGTTGAGCCCAAGGTATATAGGGCCTTTCCGAATTATCGCTCGAGTAGGAGAGGTGGCCTACAGACTGGAGTTACCAGATGAGTTAAGTGGAATTCACCCGACATTCCATGTATCTGATCTGAGAAAGTGCTTGGCAGATGAAGATATGATTGTTCCATTGGAAGATATCGAAGTAGACGAACGACTCAACTACGTGGAGCAACCAGGGCAATCATCGATCGAAAAGAGAAGAGGCTGAGGAGTAAAGTGGTTCCTCTTGTGCGTGTACAGTGGAAGCACAGGAAAGGATCCGAGGCAACGTGGGAGACTGAAGAAGAAATGAGGCACCATTACCCACGTTTCTTCGAGGAATAACAAGTTTCAGGGACGAAACTATATAGGGGGGTGGACTTGTAACACCCAGATATTTTCTTTAAAGTCGATGAAAGAAGGAAAAAAGAAATAAAGTCTACAGTCGGGGGACCAAACTTGCCAAAAACAAGAGAAAGTTTGGAAGAGTAAGGGAATAAGAGGGGTGTCCAGCCCACACCCTCCCCACACCCACAAAATTCTTCAAAAAAAGAGAGGAGAGGAGAAGAGGAAAAGGGGAGAATTAGGGAGAAAACTTGGTTCGAGTGGATTCAAGTGTGCAAAATAAAAGTGTAGCAGGTCTAATTGAAGCTCTACTTGTGGAATTGTTTGTGTGAGTCTGGACCCTCTTTTACATGTTTTTGAATGATTTGGGGGCGGAACACATCTGAAACCCGTTTTTGAAATGTGTATGTTTGACCCGTGTGTAGTGTTTGTGTATGTTATGAGTGATGTCTGATTTTGGGCTTATGTGTGCTTATATGGTGTTGTGGTATGCATTCCTAAGGTTTAGGATGGTTGATTTGGGCTTAGAAGAGGTTTGGAAGAGCTTGGAGGTCGAAAATGGCATATTGGATTCGGGAGGAATCTACATTCTGCATAGTTAGGGCAATGCGACCGAATGGCATGTTAGTCGTGCGACTGAAGTCCACACACATGCCAGCCATGCGATTGAGGTTCATTCTCATGTGAGACATACGACTGGAGCCATACGCCTAGCAGTCGTGCGACTGAGGGCCCATTTGCATAAATGCTCATCCGCATTAGTTTCATCCGCCCAAGGTGTTCATTCGCATTAGTTCCATTCGCATGGGACTCATCCGTATTAGGTCCATTCGCATGGGTGTTCATTCGCATAGTTGTTCATCTGCATTGGTCCATTCGCATGATGTTCAGTCGCCTGGAAGGCCATGCGACTTAAGGGTGCCCATACGCCCAAGTAGGGCTGGTGCACTCGAGGAAACGCAGTTTATCTACTGACTTTTGCGGGAAAGTGCAGATGTAAGTTTTGATGTGGAAGGTTCCTGGGAGTTCATATTAGTTGATTGTTGAGGAGATAGATGCTATGTTGGGCATGATGTTGATGTTGATGATTTATGATATTGCATGATGTATGTTATGCATGTATGATGATTCCTTGTATGATGATATTATAACTGTGTATGGTATGTTCCTTATTATGTATGTTTATCCTTCCCATGGCTTTACATTGAATGTTAATGAATGAAATGAAAAGTATTATGTAACATAAAGTGGAAGATAATGAAAAGAGGAACGAAATGATGAATGCATGCATTAATGAATGATGAAAGTAATGAAAGTCTTGCAAGCCTTGTATGTCGGGACACACCCTTTTGTAAGGTTTTTGCCCAACGGTGTGCGGGTTCGCTACCCTGGGGGGATGCACATCGGGGTCTTTCTTTGCAATTGACCATTTGTATGGAACCATTGTTGCTTGCCTTAGGTACTGTGGCCAGGAGGTGTTGTGCACCGTAATGGAAGGTCTATGATAGGCTTAGGCCTAGTACCATGGGACTGAAGGGCATAGCACATGACAATGGTACGCCTGAACTTTATCTTAGGTACTGTGGCCAAGAGGTGCTGTGCACCTCTATGATAGGCTTAGGCCCAGTACCAGGAGAGTGAAGGGTAAAGTTCATGGTTCATGGAAAGAAAAGATGTAATGATGAACGAATGAATGAAAGTAAGAATGTATGAATGAATGGAAGATAACGAATGAATGATGAAGATAATAATGATATTTTCTATGTGTACGTATGATATATGATCACATGAAAATAAAGAATAGTTTTAACGAAAGAAAAGTACGTTTTATTATAAAACTAGGACTCACTCAGCAATGCTGACTTTTATGTGTGTCCGGTTGGCAGGTAATGATTGCTGAGGATGGCACGAGGTGGCTACTCAGCTCTTTTGGGATGGCATCCATTTTTATCATGCTTTTGTGATGTAATGCAATATATATATATATATATATTTGTAACTGGATAACAATGTATTGTTTTCCAAAAAGCCTTAGCGTGGACTTGTAAGATACTTTATCTGATGTACTTTTCATAAAGCTGTAAACGTAAGCATCCCAAGAACGGAGCCTTACATTATCCTTTGACTATATTGAGTTTGAGTATCTTAAACAACTTGAACTTGAGATAATCAAGGAAAGAAAGACAAACAAAAAGAAAGCTAAAGGAAGAAGTTGCTAAGTCAAGAGCCATCATCCAGAAAAGCATGAAGAAATATGCTGACAGGCAGAGGATGATGAGCTTCTTGAAGCTGTATGGATTCTCTGGAAGGAGACTTAGCCCCATGTCTCTATCCACTATAGATGAGCATATAAGGGTGATCAAGCAGAAGATAAAAAGTGGAGAGCTGGTTGACTTAGATTCCCCTCCAAGTCAAGATCCACCAGAAGTGGAGGTTAATGTGAACAACCAGAGACCACACAACTGGACCCTGCTGAATCTCTGTAAGCTTCATCTTCGATCCACAGCAGGGTCACTCCCTCTCCTCTGAACCTGTGAGAGTGGAAGACCCAACTAAGAAAGATAATGAAGATCAATTGGTACTGCAGGCCAGTCTTCTCAGTTAAAAGGTGTAAAGAGAAAGAAAAGGATGGCTTCAAAGCCAAAGCCAAAGAAGAAGAAGACTGCATCCTTTTCTGAACCTCAGGATGAGCAGCGGAGGATGCTACATCAACTCCGTTCAAATAGCTCCTCTAATATTAGGAGACCCATCTTGTCTGGACATACACCACAAATCCGGAGAGATGGCATGTCATTAGAGATCAAGGCACTAAAGACATCTACACTTGGCAAGACATGTTTCAGTTGCCTCTGCATGATCTCTTTGACATGAGAAGACATTTTGACAGTTTGAAGGATCCTGATCACCTCATGAAGAAAGGAATGGTGATCATCCTAACGTGGACTGTTGATATCTGAAGTCTACTAAGTGTTTTGGTAGCATCAGCCTAGGGGGAGTTTGTAGAGAATATATGAAGAGGCTGATGCAACCAAACATCCAAAGTCTATCCTACATGCTGCACAAGTGTATTGAAGAAGAATGCTTTGGAAGTTTTACACATGCAACAGAAAATACTCTAAGTGTAAAATCTTCCGAAGCCAAGACCAATATCTTCCGAAACCAAATATGAAGTCTTCCGAAGCTTCAAAGGCAAAGTCTTCCGAAGCTTCAAAGACAAAGTCTTCCAAAGCTCAACTCTTGAAGACAGATTTCTTCTGAAGACTTTTTGTAACATGCTTTATCTGATGAAAAGGTCCATGCTTTTGGTAACTGTAGATTGAGGTCTTGAGTTTGTAGCTTTCTACTTCATATACTTTATCCTTTTTATAATAGATAAGGATGTGAGCTATGGCATGTCATAGTCACAAAGTCAAAAAGGCAATTGCCTTTTTGACTCTACATTGATTTCGTGTTGTGTCTAGTCAATTGTATCCAGCTGGCATTTATAGTATGGCCGGCTGTAGGATGTAGTATAAGTATCTCATGTTCTTGTAACTTTATCTTTATGCTTTGTAACACTTGTAATAGAACATTGAGAAAGAAATATACTGCAATCTTGAAAACCATCTCTTGTTTATCTTGCTCTTGTGTTCTGTCTCTTAATATCGGTGTTCTTAGTGCTTTACTCGTGGGTAATCTAGTTCACTGTTTGATTAAGTTTAGTTACTCTCCCTTTGTGTTGTTGTGTTGTATGTGACCGCCTTTAACGGTCCTGCAATTCTTTTTAAATGATCATTTTCTTTTAGAGCTTCATTTAATTTATAAAAAAATTTGCTTCATTCTTTTTAAGTTCCTCATTTACCCTTTTTGTTTCCCTTTATTTTTTAATATATTATTTACTTTATAATTCCAAACAAATAAAATTTGGAAGCAGATGAACATATGTTTTGAACTACATTATATGGATTCCCCATCATCTTCTTCTCTACGGCTAGGGCTTTCTAATAGTTTCATACCCTTGATTCCACCTTCAAATCTTCTTCCCTTATAACATTTCCATCTTCACTCTTCTCTTTCTTTTCATAAACATCCACCATACTGGCCATCACCACACTCTTCTTCTCCTTCTTTCCATAAGCATTCTTCAAACTTTATTTTTCTTCATATTCCTTCTTTCTTTCTGCTTTATTCTTCACTGCCTCTACAATCTCAGCTATTAGGGCATAATTGATTTCTTCTTTGGTCTCAACTAACTCAACACTCCGGTCAAAGTTAGTTAGCAGAGTTGTTTCCTTCATCTTCTTATTTTCTTCCTTACATCAATCGAAAGGACCTGGTTAATTCCCGTTCCAGGTTCTATCATGATGAGAGATGGACATTCTCTCTTAAAATGCTTGAGTTGTTTGTAGTTGAAACACCTCAGCTATGATTTATCAAATCCAACCTTTGCATTCTGATTTCCAAAATTCTTCCTTCTATTCTATCCATGATCTTTTTCCCTTAAAGTGATCATTGCCATCTACCATTAAAGACCAGCTTCCTCTGGATCATCAGGATCCACTTGATATATATCTTCTGTAGTCATTCCTCATCCCATTAGTTCACTAGCCACCAATGCTTCATAACTATGTACGAAGAGACCGAATAGAGCCATACTCTCTGATGGAACCTATGGAAGATTTGGCGATTTTGATGTAGATCCACTGCCAGTAGTCTTGTCGAAAGTGCTTGTCATACTCCCATAAGTTGAAACGTGCTATGTTGAATCTAAACTAGATGAATTAAGAGCAACATTTTGTGATTAAGTTGAGATGGAAGCATTGCTTGATTGTATTCTCGTTGCTTCAGAGCTAACTCAGAAGAATTCAAATTCTTGATAATGTCCATCAGTTTTTAATCTAAAAATCTCCTTCTTGCCTCAACATTTTCATTTGTAAACTCCATTTTAGTGAAAGAGAATCTAGCAGCTTCGTGAGTTGCTTATTGTTTGAAAACATATCATCATACTTCTTTAGTGTTTTTGTAGCAGACATAAAATGATTGGTAAGATCAGTGAGACTCTCACATTTGTGTCCAACAAAAGTGCTGAAATTCCTTTCAGCTTGAGCGGCTTTATCCTTAACTGATTCCCCATTTTGTAAGGCCCCGTTCCCAGGATGCTTACAGCTGGTCATTCATCGCACATAAAACATATATTTACATTGACTTCAATAAAGTGTTGTAGCAGAAACATTAAAACAGACATTTCATTTCATTAAAAGAAACGCTTTTTCAAAATAATACAACATTCATTAGAAAATATCGTTTGTTCGCATTATAATGCAAAAACATTGTAAAAAAGAATGCCATCCAAAATGAGTCGAGTAGTCGACCCGTGCCATCCTCAGCAACCATTACCTGCCAACTGGAAAAACATAAAAGTCAGTATTGCTGAGTGAGTTCTAGTTTTATAATAAAACATACTTTATCTTTCGTTTAAAACCGTTTTTTACAATCATACGTGATCATGCATGATACATACATATAGTTAATATCATTATTATCTTCATTTTTGTTTGTTCATTCTGTTCAGACATCGTTAAATCTTTATTTCATATGGATCAATGCCATGTGCTTACCCCACCGTCATGCATAAGCGGGTACTAGGACTAAGGTCTTTCATAGACCCTGAACATTGTGCATGAAGCTGATCCAGTACCAAGGGTAAGGGCAAGGATCCATACATATGGTCAATCACAAGGATTAAACCCTGGTGCATCCTTCTGGGAATTAACCCACACACAATTGAGTTGACACCCTCATTGGGTGTGAACCTCCATACATCTACTAATCGCACTGATTAAGCCCAGTGTGCATCCTTCTGGGGTAATTAACCCACACACAGTTGCTGACACCCTTCAATGGGTGCGAACCTCCATACCTTTGCTTAATCACACTGATTAAGCCCCAGTGTGCATACTTCTGGGGTAGCTAACCCGCACACGGTAGAGCCAACACTCTTCATTGGGTGTGAACCTCCTTGCGTTTGCTTGCAAGCCTTTCTTACTTTCATTCATTCATTAATGCATGCATTCGTTCATTACGTTCTTCTTTTTATTATCTTCCACTTTACATTACATAATACTTTTCATTTTACTCATTAACATTCAACATAAATCCACAAGAAATAATCATACATAACAAGGAACATGAACATACAACATCACCATATGAGGCATCATCATACATACATAACATACCACATACATTAAATCATGCATAAGCACCAAACATACATCATCATTCAGGCCCATCATAATACCTATGACCTCAAAAGTCAACTTACATGAACCCCCAGGAACCTTCCAAGTCAAAGCCTACATCTGCATTTTCCCCGGAAAATCAGAGAATAACTAAGTTCTTTAGGCGCATGAGCCCTATTTGGGCGTATGGGCACTATTCAGTCGCATGGCCTTCCAGGCGCATGAGAACCCTTAGGCATAAGGACACTATGGGACGAATGGACACTTAGGCGTATGGACTCTCAGTTGCATAGCCTTCAATCGCGTAATTTCCATGTGTATCACCCTTAGTCTCATGGCATGGGGCGTATGGGCTTCAGTCGCATGACCTTCGGTCGCCTTTTCTCCAGTCGCATGACTATCAGGCGCATGACCTTCAGTCGTATGGCTATCAGGTGCATAACCTTCAGTCACATGACTATCATGCGCATGACCTTTAGTCGCATGCCTTTCGGCCGTATGGCCTCCAGTCGCATGCCATTCGGTCTCATGGCTTCCAGTCACATGAGCCCTAGCTGGGTGCAGAATGCAGTCTTCTTTGAACCTGAACTACATATTTTGACCTCCAGCCCCTTTCTAACCTGTTCTAGGCTAAAACCAACCATCCTAAGCCCTAGAAACACAACCACAACATCATTCAAGCATCACAAGCCCAAACACGAACCCGCCCGGTCGCACACCCACACAAACATGCAATTAAGCGGGTTCCACACCCCAACCCGACCAAAAACGATTTGCTATGTGTTCCAGCCCCAAAATAAGTCATAAACGTGTAAAAGAGGGGTCCTAAAACTCACCTTAGTAGCCTCTTCATGTATAGCTTCCCTCAAACCCGCTTGACTTCGACTTTTTCACTTGATTCTTCAAGAAACCCTAGCTTTTTGCTCTTCTCCCTTTTCTCCCTCTCTTAGCAGAATGGAGGATAAGAAGGGAGAGGGGAATGGGCTGCCATTCCCTTTTACCCACTCCTCCAAACCTTTCTTCTTTTTGGCAAGATTGGTCCCTTGACTTGGACTTTATTTCTTTTCTTTTTTTTCTTCTTTCTTTGGCTTCAAAGAAAAATAAACCGGGTGTTACAAGTCCACCCCCCTTATATAGGTTTCGTCCCTGAAACCTGTTATTCCTCGAACAAACGTGGGTAATGTTGTATCATCTCTTCTTCAGTCTCCCACGTAGACTCAGATCCCTTTCTGTGTTTCCACTATACGCACACAAGTGGGACCACTTTATTCCTCAATCTCTTCTCTTTACGATCGATGATCGCCAGTGCTTGCTCCACATATTTAAGCTGTTCATACACCTTGATATCCTCCAGTGGTAGAACCACATCCTCGTCTGTCAAACATTTCCTCAGATGAGATACATGGAATGTCGGATGAATTCCACTTAACTCCTCTAGTAACTCCAGTCTGTAGGCCACCTCTCATACTCGAGCAATGATACGGAAAGGCCCTATGTACCTCGGGCTCAACTTGCCTCGCTTTCTGAACCGAATGATACCCTTCCAAGGAGAGACTTTCAACATAACTCTATCACCCACCTGGAACTCAATCGGTCTACGTTGTTTATCAGCATACGACTTCTATTTGTCTTTGGCTGCTTTCATGAAGGCTTTGATCCTTTCCAGTTTCTCAGTCGTAGCCTCAATCACCTCGATGCTCCCTAACTCTTTACGGCCAATATCACCCCAACACACGGGTGTTCTGCATCTCCTACCGTATAGCATCTCATAAGGAGGCGTACCAATACTAGCATGATAACTGTTGTTATATGGGAACTCAGCTAACGGTAAGTGGTCATCCCAACTTCCTCCAAAATCAATGATGCATGCCCGAAGCATATCTTCCAGCGTCTGAATCGTCCTTTCTGACTGACCATCCATCTAAGGATGATAAGCCATGCTAATATGTAATCTCGTCCCCACAGCATCGTGGAATTTCTTCCAAAATTTGGATGTAAACCGGGTGTCACAATTAGACACAATAGACACCGGCACACCATGACGAGTTACAATCACCTTAATGAAAAGATCAGCCAACCTCTCAGATGAATATGTCTCGTGGATCGGTAGGAAGTGAGCACTTTACGTCAAACGATCAACAATCACCCATATAGCATCATACCCTTTCATGGTACGCGGTAGATTCGTAATAAAATCCATGGTGATGTGCTCCCACTTCCACTCCGGTATATCCAAAGGTCGGATCTTCCCATACGGCTTTTGGTGCTCGGCCTTCACTTCTAAACAAGTAAGGCATTTACTCACATACTCCACAACATCACGCTTCATACCCGGCCACCAATAGTATTTCTTCATGTCTTGATACATCTTTGTGGCACCAGGATGAATAAAGTACCGAGTCTTATGAGCTTCATCCATGATCTTCACGCGTAGATCCCCAAGACGAGGAATCCACATCCGTCCGAATCGGGTTCTAACACCGAGTGTGTTTTCACCAATTCCGCAACCAGACCTCTTATTCTTTTGGAGTTAAGATGATCTTCTTTCAATGCCTCATCTTGAAACTCTCTAACCTACTTCATCACATCAGAGGTCATGATAACTGGTAAGCTTTCACCCAAATCGGCTCGGGTCTCTCCTTCCGACTAAGGGCATCCGCCACCATGTTGGCTTTGCCCGGATGGTAATGGATCTCGCAATCATAATCTTTTATGAGCTCCAACCATCGTCTCTGCCTCATGTTCAAATCTTTCTACGCGAAGAAGTACTTCAAGCTCTTATGCTCGGTGAATATGGTGCACTTTGGCCCATACAGGTAGTGCCTCCAAATCTTCAACGCGAAGACCACAACTGCTAGCTCCAAATCATGAGTAGTATCGTTAACCTCATGAACCTTCAACTGTCGGGATGCATAGGCTATAATCTTTCCTCTTTCCATCAACACACTTCCCAACCCCGAGTAGGAAGCATCAGAATAAACCACCAGATCTTCACTTCCATCGGGTAACGACAAAACATGAGCTTGAGTCAATCTCGCATTTAACTCCGCAAACGCCTTCTCCTGAGCTTGACCCCATACAAACTTTACATCCTTACGGGTCAACTTGGTTAGTGGAGAAGCGATTTTAGAGAAGTCTTGGATAAACCTTTTGTAATATCTTGCCAAACCCAAGAAACTACGAATCTCGGATGGTGTCTTTGGAGACTTCCATTGCATCACCGCCTCCACCTTTGCTGGATCCACCATAATCCCCTCAAGATTCACCACATGACCCAAGAATTGAACCTCGCGCAACCAGAATGTGTACTTAGAGAATTCAGCATACAACTTCTCCCTTCTCAATGTCTCAACAACTCTCGAATGTGACCGGCATGCTCCTCTTCACTCTTGGAATAAATCAAGATATCATCAATAAACACAATCACTGATTTATCCCGCATCGGCCGACACACTCGATTCAACAAGTCCATAAAAGCAGCTGCCGCGTTGGTCAAACCGAATGACATAACGAGAAACTCGTATCAACCATAACGCGTGCGAAAAGCTGTTTTAGGGATATCTTGTTCTTTCACTTTTAACAGATGGTAGCCCGATCGAAGATCTATCCTCGAAAACCAACTGGCACCTTGAAGCTGATACTCAGTCGAATGAACCCCTTGTCAAGCAACTCCTGTAGTTGCTCCATCAGTTCCTTCATCTCGGTCGGAGCCAACCTATACGGTGCCTTAGCAACAAGTTGGGCACCTGGTATCAAAAATCTGAAACTCGATCTCTCGGTCAGCTGGCACTCCTGGTAAGTCTTTAGGAAATACATCTGGAAAGTTACACATAACCAGTACATTGGATAGTTATGGTGTTGGTATCCACGTCCTTTACATAAGCCAAGTAAGCACTATATCCACGCCTCATGCACTTTCCCGCCACCGCCATTGAAATCATTTTCGGAATCGTAATGACCCAATCACCATAAACTGTCACCAAACTCCTATCAGGCGCTGTTAACCGAATCATCTTTTTGCAACACGAAATGTTCGCCTCGTAGTCCGCTAACGAATCTATCCCAAGAACTACATCGAAACCACCTAAGGTCATCATGAATGGTCTAATAGGAAACTTATGACCTTCTAATTCCATGTCACAACCTTCTATCATCTTGGAAACCCTGGTAGAGTTACCTATGGCAGTTTCTACATCGAAGGGCATATCTACACTCCTACTACTAACAAGAAGTTTAGCACATAAAGCAGCAGAAATAAAACTTTTACTAGCACCAGAATCGAATATCACAGAGGCTAAAGTTTGGTTTACTAGAAACGTACCTGACACAACATCAGGGTCTGTCCTAGCCTCCTCCTGCATCATCGTAAACGCTCTAGCGCTCTCCCTTTGTCCTTCTCCCCCAGCCTTCTTCACCCCCCGAACTTTCACCCTTGGCTTCTTGAAGTCCCTACTCATGTGGCCCTCCGCCCCACAGTTGAAACATCTTCATGCTTTGCATTCCCTCGCCATATGACCTAGCTTTCCACACTTGAAGCAAACATTCGATCCCAACCTACATTTGCCGGTGTGCTCCTTCCCACACTTGCCACACCTCTTCGACCCTGCACCAGATGTGACCACTCGTCGGTCATCCACTCATTCACCTTTGTTGCTTGGAGTGGCCCTGCCACGTCCAATCCACTTCCCATTTCAGTTTGGATCACTACCACCCTTCTTGCTGCCTTCAGCCACCTCCACAGTCCTTCATCATACAACCTCCTCACCAAGTCCACTACCGACCTAAACGTGTTTGGTCGAGCAGTGATCATGTGCCTACAAACATTCGCCGGCAAGCCCTGAGTATACCTCTTGATCTTTCGTGACAAGGGTGTCACTTGATCTGGCACCAGACGTGCCATTTCATTGAATTTGGTGGTGTATTATTGATGTGTCATTATTCCCGCCTCCAGGTGCAGGAATTCTATTTCCACCTTATCCATCTCCCAATGAGGATAGAACTCCTCAATTACCAGCTTCTTCAACTCAGACCACCTCATTCTCCTAATTACCCGACTACCCTCGGCTTGGACAATATTTTCCCACCAACACAGAGTCGAGTCCACAAACGAGTGGGTAGCAAACTTCACCTTTTGGTCTTCTCAGCGCTCACTGATATTCAAAACAGCTTCCATTCCCTCACCCATCGGTGAGCAGCAGCAGTGCCATTACCATCAAAAGTAGGGGACTTACACCTTTGAAATGCCCCGTAGTTACAGCCTCGTGCTGCCTCCGGCGCAGGCTCTTCTTCTTCCTCCTCTTCATCATCGAAGAGAACCGTTTCAGGCTCCGGTCGCTTCCGTCATCCCGAGGACCTATTCCTATCTTTTGTTTCTCCTTCCCTTATGGCCTTTATTACTTCAGTCACCACAGACGGTAAGATCGTCTGCATGACTTGATGAACTTCTTCCACAATAGCCTCCTTTACTGAGGCTCTCAAATTGGCACTCTCATCACTGCCCTCCGGATGAGGGGTCTCGGTTCTTCATGAACCACCTTTTCAACTCTAGGCCTTCCTTTTTTGGGTTGCGGTTCAGCATCACGTCCACCACGACCTCCACCCCTTGAAGCTTTAGATGATCTACCACCAGCCATCTACACACACACTGAAAGATTCAAACACCAACATGGTCATTCAAGGGAATAGCTTAGTTTATGTCAAGTATAGTAATAACCTAATTACAGTAGCCAGTTATGATTAGCCACTTACTTTACTCTTCAAACCCCAAGCATTACCTATCCTGAATACATCAGTATCTAAATCTACAAACAACACATAAACCACAAAACATGCATACATAATACCGATTAACATTAAGAAAATACCTGATGACACGCAGCTACTCAGACTGCATCCCTTCCCTTTCCGTCTTATTTTCAGTTTAAGTTAAGGTTTCTTTTGAAAATTTGCCCGTTTCACTTAAACTTTGGCTCTGATACCAACTTGTAAGGCCCCGTTCCCGGGATGCTTATAGTTGGTCATTCATCACACATAAAACATATAGTTACATTGACTTCAATGAAGTGTTGTAGCAGCAACATTAAAACAGACATTTCATTCCACAAAAATAAACGCTTTTGCAAATAATACAACATTCATTATAAAATATCGTTTGTTCACATTATAATGCAAAAACATTGTACAAAAGAATGCCATCCAAACTGAGCTGAGTAGCCGCCCTGTGCCATCCTCAGCAACCATTACCTGCTAACTAGAAACACACAAAAGTCAGCATTGCTGAGTGAGTTCTAGTTTTATAATAAAACATACTTTATCTTTCATTTAAAACCGTTCTTTACAATCATACATGATCATGCATTATACATACACATAGTTAATATCATTATTATCTTCATTATTCGTTCGTTCATTCTGTTCATACATCGTTAAATCTTTACTTTCATATGGATCAATGCCATGTGCTTACCCCACTGTCATGCATAAAGCGGGTACTGGGCCTGAGGTCTTTCATAGACCCCGAACATTGTGCATGAAGCTGACTCCAGTACCTAGGGTAAGCGGCAAGGATCCCATACATATGGTCAATCACAAGGATTGAACCCCTGTGTGCATCCTTCTTGGGTAATTAACCCGCACACAGTTGAGCTGACACCCTTCATTGGGTGTGAACCTCCATACATCTGCTTAATCGCACTGATTAAGCCCCAGTGTGCATCCTTCTGGGATATTAACCTGCACACAGTTGAGCTGACACCCTTCAATGGGTGTGAACCTCCATACATTTGCTTAATTGCACTGATTAAGCCCTAGTGTGCATCCTTCTGGGGTAGCTAGCCCGCACACGGTTGAGCTAACACCCTTTATTGGGTGTGAACCTCCTTCTGTTTGCTTGCATGCCTTTCTTACTTTCATTCATTCATTAATGCATGCATTCATTCGTTACGTTCCTCTTTTTATTATCTTCCACTTTACATTACATAATACTTTTCATTTCATTCATTAACATTCAACGTAAAGCCACGAGAAAATAATCATTCATAACAAGTAATATGAACATACAACATCACCATATGAGGCATCATTATACATACATAACATACCACATACATAAAATCATGCATAAGCACCAAACATACATCATCATTCAAGCCCATCATAACATCTATGACCTCAAAAGTCAACTTACATGAACCCCGGGGAACCTCCCAAGTCAAAGCCTACATCTGCACTTTCCCCCGAAAATCAAAGAATAAATTAAGTTCTTTAGGCACATGAGCCCTATTTGGGCGTATGGGCATTATTCACTCGCATGGCCTTCCAAGCGCATGAGAACCCTTAGGCGTATGGACACTATCAGGCAAATGGACACTTAGGTGTATGGACTCTCAGTCGCATAGCCTTCAGTCGCATACTTTCCATGTGTATCACCCTCACTCGCATGGCATTCGGGCATATGGGCTTCAGTCACATGACCTTCGGCCGCATTTTCTCTAGTCGCATGACTAGCAGGCGCATGACCTTCAGTCGCATGCCTTTCGGCAATATGGCCTCTAGTCATATGCCATTCAGTCTTATGGCTTCCAGTCGCATGAGCCCTAGCTGGGTGCAGAATGCATTCTTCTTCGAACCTGAACTGCAGATTTCGACCTCCAGCCCCTTTCTAACATGTTCTAGGCTAAAACTAACCATCCTAAGCCCTAGAAACACAACCACAACATAATTCAAGCATCACAAGCCTAAACACGAACCCACCCGGTCGCACACCCACACAAACATACACATAAACGGGTTCCACACCCCAACCCAACCAAAAACGATTTGCTATGTGTTCTAGCCCCAAAATCAGTCATAAACGTGTAAAAGAGGGGTCCTAGAACACACCTTAGTAGCCTCTTTGGGTTTAGCTTCCCTCAAACCCACTTGACTTCGACTTTTGCACTTGATTCTTCAAGAAACCCTAGCTTTTGGCTCTTCTCTCTTTTCTCCCTCTCTTGGCCGAATGGAGGATAAGAATAGAGAGGGGAATGGACTGCCATTCCCTTTTACCCACTCTTCCAAACCTTTCTTCTTTTTGGCAAGATTGGTCCCTCGACTTGGACTTTCTTTCTTTTATTCTTTTTCTTCTTTCTTTGGCTTCAAAGGAAAATAATTGGGTGTTACACATTGCTATCATAGAATTCACACAATGTATCATACAAATCCTTTCCACTTTTATACTCACCAAATATGTTTTAAATTTCCACTGATAGGCACAAGGTCATAGCACCGAATGCCGTTTGATCCCGATCAATCAACTTGATATCTCTCTCAGAGTATTTTGTTAGATCTACGATCTGGTCACTTTGTCTTCCACTGAAACAGGCACATGAGGTCCTTTTCACAATTGACAACCATTGAGTGTGATTAGTGTATAGGAAGAAGGCTTTTAAACATCTTTTCTAATCATTAAAGTTGTCACCATTGATTAGCTTAGGAGGTCTGTTTGGTACCACACTCTCAAGATCAGCAAGAGTTTCCATTAAAGTTTGATTAAGTCAAAGAACTAGTACTTTCGCACAAAAGTGTGTAGTTTCACACAAAAAATAATAGTTTCACAAGTGGTAATTTGGCATGCAGAACATAGTTTCGCGACTAGTTTCGGTAGTGGTTTCAGTAATAGTTTCGACCGAAACTATTGAACTTTTGTTCGAAGAAGCAAATAGTTTCACAAGGAAACTGATCAGAATGAAGAACTTTCGTTCTAGATTTGCAAGGAACCATAACCACCAAGAATCTTTAGTTTTGCGTGAAGAATCTGAAAACCCTTTTTTGCGAAAAAGAACAAAAAATCACCAAATCTCACTCAAATCGCAATCAATTTAAGATTTGATGATTTTAGAGGTTTTCCAAGCTTACAACGCACTTTCCTCAATCAACTTCCATGGAAACACATATAAAACACTCTAAAATGATTGAAAAGAGGAATAAGTCAAAACTACCCAAAACATAAACAATCAAGAGCACAAAGGCTCTAATACCATATCGTAGGTCTAACAAATCGTTTGAACTTGCTTTTGATGAATGTTTAACTCAAGAATCCACAAGATATCACTATATCTAATAGATTGGTGACCAAGCAATGATACAAAATGAACACATATTAAACACAACTCCTTTGATAAAAGGATTTTTATAGATGAATATGAATAATGCTCAAAGATTATAGAAATAAACTTCTAGAAATACACACTCGATCAATAAACTCAAATTAGTAATAATCAATGTAGTTCCAAGAGTTATATAATGAAGAACAAAGAAACATATATATATACATATACATACATACATACATACACACACATACATGACATAGTTTCGCATACAGTTTCACATACTACGAAACTATATGCACCATGGCATGAGAAACTACCAGACGAAAATGTAATTTCGCATGCTATAGAATACAAAAGAAGACATAATTAAACTAGATGCTATTACATTAATATCTAAGCTATCATAAACTATAGCTAAACAAAAACAAACAGGAGGTGAATTCCACCCTATTCTCAATCATCATAGTACAAATTGAAAATGAATACCTAAATTTGCAAATGGAGGGGTCTGATTATAGGAAGTATACATCTATGATTTTGGATTTGGTAGGGCTGTTTCCAGAATTCACTGGTCCTAAGGGAAAAAGAGTTGGGCGAGGCATCTGGGTGCTAGTCCCAAAATACATGTCGGGACTAGCAAACTAGTGACCTTTCAATCAACAATCGAACCTATGCCAGAATAAACTAGGGATATGATAAGGTCTAAAAGAAGAAGAATGTTTAAGTTCAAACCTAAGAGGAAGCTTAAGGGTGGGAGGCAAGAGGGTATGCTAGAAGGTTTAACCAAGATGGGAAGAAGTAGAATCAAGATGAAAGTAAGTTTAAAAGGGTTGATTAAAAGGATCATGGGAACCCCCTCAAGTGTAAGACATGTGGCCTAAACCACTCAGGTCTTTCTTACATGAATGGATGTGATAATTGTGGAAGGAAAGGACATATTGCTCGTGATTATTATCACCCCAAACTTGCTTCCAATATGGACACGAGGGCCATATCAAAACATAATGCCCCAAAGTGAGAAATAAGAGTTGGCACCACTCATGCCGACATAGGGAAATTCCATGTAGCTATTGCAGGAAACACCCGAGTGATAAACCTGATTGTTCTCACCCCAAGCTTGTTTCAATGATATGGTCACATGCATGTTCCTAGTAAACCACACTTATACAAATATATTATTTGACACAAGTGCCACTAAAAGCTTTGTATCAAATTAGTTTATGGCCCTTTTCGGAGGCATGATGTCTAAACTAGCGATTTCGTACGTTATTAAGATTACTAATTGGTAAGAAATTATAGTGGAATTTTTTGTTTTGAAATTGTTACTTAATATTAGATGGTCAGAAACTTCTCTTAGAATTATTGCCTATGAATTTAGAAGGTTTTGATATTTTCCTAAGGATGGATTGGTTAGCTAAACCCAAAGCCCATATTAACTCAAAACAAAATTCAATGGAAATCAAACTACCAAACGGTCAGAATATGGAGATTGAGGAAGATCTACCATGAAAGTCGACAAAGATGCTCATGATTAAAGAGGAAAAGTACCTACAACAAGGGTGTGATGGTTACTAATTATACTTAATGACCATGGAGAAAGAATAAGGAACTAAGAATGTACCCATGAGTGTATGAGTACCCTGATGTAATTTCAGAGGACTCTGGTATACGCCCAGACAGACAAGTCGAGTTTCATATCGACTTGGTACCTGGTACGGTACATATTACCAAGGCAACTTACTGGTTAGTGGCCTTAGAAAAAAAACTTAATTTACAACTTGAAGAGTGGGTAATGATCTATAAGACCAAGCTCTTCTTCTTGTGGAGCTCTAATTTTGTTTGTGAAGAAGAAGGATGGTTCTAGTGGATATTCATCGACTACTGAGAAACAGTCAAGAAACTAGATCCTTTATCGTGTATCGACGATTTGTTCGATCAATTACAAGGGTCAAGCTACTTCTAGAAGAATGACTTGCATTCTAGCTATCATCAAGTGAATATGCCAAAGACTGCCTTTCGGACAAGGTATGGTCATTATGAGTTCTTGGCGATTCCATTCGGGTTGACCAATGCACCTGCAGTCTTTAACCGAGTGTGTACGTCGTATTTGTACAAGTTCATGATTGTATTCATAGACAATATCCTTATGTATTCACAAGCCAAGGCTGAACATGGAGAACATCTCTGAATGCTATTAGAATCACTACGAGAAGGGCAACTATACACTAAGTTATCTAAGTTTGATTATAGTTAGGTGAGATTCAATTTTTAGGACATATTATCAAGGATAAGAAGATTCAAGTGACCCAGCCAAGGAAAGTAGTAATGGGACGAAAGCACCTAAATCTCCAATCGAGACTCGTAGGTTTGGGTTGGCAGGATACTAAAAAAGATTCATTCAGGATTTCTTTAAAATCACAACACCACTCACGTTTCTAAACATCATTCTCTGAGCTTTTAATCAAATTTACAAACAATTACTTGAAATAATTAAACTTAACTATATACATTTACCTTAAAGAAAAATAAAAACCTACTTATTGGATGTATTGCATCAAATTAATTGTAAATACTATTTAATAATATCAATTATTGATTATGCCCAACAGTGAAATGCAAGATATGAAGAAAATAAAAGAAACTAAGTGATCCAAGTATACAATATCTTTGTATGGAAGATTACGTCTTAATTAAAGGATAAATGGTTCAAAAGAAATACTTGAGTTTTTAATAAACAATATTTTTATAAAAAATAATTTTTTATAATAAAATCTTGAAACAAATATTTAAAAATAAAACTATTTAGATAAGAGATTTAAAAATAGTATAATTGTTTTATCTCTTGAACAATACATATATATAATTTTATACATAGCTTATATTAAAATATCGTACTATAACTTTTCGTGTTTATTAATAACTATGCAGGATCGGGTTTGTCACTTAAACACTTGAATTTCTCTCAAACTCACTTATAGAAACACTCAATTCAGATGAAGTAAGTCTTTTACAAGAGTTGATAATAATATAATAAGTAGTAAAGGAACACACAGAAATAAATTTTCAAGGCACTTGTATATATTACTTCTCAACTTAAGATATTACAAGACTCTTACAAGCATGATATATGAGTTACAATGAGAGACTATATATACTAGATCCTACAGTCGGATATACTTTGATACTGGAAACCTAAGACTAAAGCATATACTACAATGCTAAAGTTAAGGTATCTTAGATAAAGTATTATCTAAGATATGGTAGTCATTACATGTCCATGACTTACCTTTTGTCACCAACTAAAGATGGTAACTGTACTAACATAAAAGGTAAACAGTGGATTAAGTATGGTCAACTGCATGGCTTTTGAGGAAAACGCCATGCAGTATATCAGAGATTTGCAGCGGAGTGTCAGGCAGGCCATACTTATGTCCACTTGATAATAGCAGTGTTTTCCGAAGGTAAGTTGGCTTCAAAAGAACAAGTTCTTCCAAACCCACTTATACTTCGGAAGAGGCTTCTACACTTCCGAGGCTTGAGGACTTCTGTACTTCAGAAGTTGACTTCAGATCTTTCTTTCTAAGTCTTGAACTTCGAAAGTAGGTTCTTTATCTTCGGAAGTTGGAACTTTTCCTTCAGAAGTAAGATTTGCACTTTGTCTTCGGAAGATCTCCTTTTTCCTTCTGAAGTTCCACACTTGGCTTCGGAAGTCCTTTATTTGTTGTACCAAAATCTTCTAAGTAACTTGGTTTTGGTTGCACCAGCCTTTCTAGATCCAACAAACTATAATCTGTTTAACTAGACTATCTATTTATTTATATATCTATTTGTATATAACCTATCTATTGTTTATTTACTTGAAATAGCTATTCATATGCAATCATAATCATAATTTATCTTCAAACATGGTTTTATAATTCATAAATTTTTATTACTAATTATTTATAATTTTATTTATTCAACTCGTGTAATACGCAGGATACTAACCTAGTGTCTAATAATACAAGGTTTTTTGGGCACTTGTTATTTTACCAACCCATGTTTTTGCCACTTGTCATTTTTCTAAATACCCACAAATCAATTTTCACTCCAAAAGGGATTATAGTAATTTAAAATATTCATATAAATTTATCTTTCTTATTAAAATAAATTTTACTAATTGTTATGTTTTTCTCTCATCTATTTTTAAAAAAATCAAACAGTTTTTTTGTAAAATAGATTTTATGAAGGAAATTAGAGATAACATCTTTTAATTAAAATCTAAATAACATTAAACTAAAGTTTTATATAATATGAAATTTTCTAAAACATTAAACATTTTTAACAAAATATTTTAAAACATTTCTTTTTAAAAAAATTATAAACAAGTGAAATATTTTCAAACAATTTAATTAAAACAACTAGAATCATTACAAACCATATTTTTTAAAAATAAATTTATTATAAATTTTTTAGCAAATCTTAAAATGAATGTTTAAAAATGAAACTATTTACATAAGAGAGTTAAACAATGATATAATTGTTTTATTTCTTGAACTATGACGTATATATAATTTAGTTATTTATATTAAAATATTATACTGTAACTATTAATGTTTATTTAACATATATATTCTAAATTAAAATTTAATCCGTTTATGTAATGAGTGTTTCTCTTATCTATCTATTTATAAAAAACTAAAATAAGCGTGAAATATTTGCAAACCTCATTATACTACTTTCTCATTTCTCTATACTATTAATAATAATATTAAATGCAGGATCGTTGAAGGGTGTAGAGTTACAACACAACATCACAAAGAGCAGATTAACTAAACTTAATCAAACAGTAAACTGGATTAACCAAGGTAAGACACTAAGAACACAAGTAATGTAAGAGACAGAACACAAAGAACACAAGTATATGGTTTTCAAGAATGCAGTATATTGCTTTCTCTATGTTCTATTACAAGTGTTACAAAACATATTAGAAAGATATAAGAAAATGAGATACTTATACTACATCCTACAGCCGGCTATACTTTGAAAGCCAGCTGGATAAAATTGACTAGACACAAAACAAAATCAATTATAAAGTCAAAAGGCAGATTGCCTTTTGACTTGTGACTATGACATGCCATAGCTCACATCCTTATCTATTACAAAAAGGATAAAGTACATGAAGTAGAAAATTACAGACTCAAGACCTCAATGTACAGTTACCAAAAGCATGGACCTTTTCACCAACTCATGTAAGTTGGTGACCTTACAGAGGTGCAGCGGAAAGGTATCCAGCTTTATGGAAAAGTACATAAGATAAAGCATGTATTAAAAGTCTTCGGAAGAAATTTGTCTTCATGAGTTGAAACTTTGGAAGACTTTGTCTCTGAGGCTTCGAAAGACTTCATATTTGGCTTCTGAAGATATTGGTCTTGGCTTTGGAAGAATTTACACTTAGAGTATTTTCTGTTGCATGTGTAAAACTTCCTAAGCATTCTTCTTCATTGCACTTATGCAGCATGCAGGAAAGACATTGGGTGTTTAGGTTGCATCAGCCTCTTCATTAATCTCTACAAACTTCCCCTTGGCTGATGCTACCAAAACACTTAGTAGACTTCAGATGTCAACAATCCTCATTAGGATGATCACCAATCCTTTCTTCATAAGGTGATCAGGATCCTTCAAACTATCAAAGTGTCTTCTCATATCAAAGAGGTCATGCAGAGGCAACTGAAACATATCTTGTCATGTGTAAATGTCTTCAGTTCCTTGATCTCTAATGACATGCCATCTTTCTGGATTTGTGGTGTATGTCCAAGACAAGATGGGTCTTCCTGATGCTAGAGGAGATGTTTGAATTGGAGTTGATGTAGCATCCTCTGGCTGCACAACCTCAAGATGTTCTTACTCATCCTGGGGTGTAGAAGAGGGTGCGGTCTTCTTTTTCTTTGGCTTTGGTTTAGAAGCCATTCTCTTCTTTCTCTTAACAGGTTTTAACTGAGAAGACTGGCCTGTAGTACCAGATTGATCTTCACTGTCTTTCTCAGTTGGGACTTCCTCTCTCTCAGGCTCAGAAGGAGAGGGAGGTTGACCCTGCTGTGGATCAAAAGATGAAGCTTGCTGAGTTTCAGCAGGAGGTCCAGGTTGTGTTGTCTCTTGTTGTTCAACCTTAACCTCCACTTCAGGTGGGGCTTGACTTGGAGTGGAGTGTAAGTCAATGAGCTCTCCACTTTTGATCTTCAGCTTGATCACCCTAATATGCTCATCCATTATGGATGGAGACATGGGGCCAAGTCTCCTTCTGGAGAATCCATATAGCTTCAAGAAGCTCATCATCCCCTGCCTATCAGCAGACTTCTTCATGCTTTTGGATGATAGCTCTTGATTTTGCAGCTTCTTCCCTTAGTTTCTTCTTAGTTGTCTTTTTGTCCTTGATTATCTTAAGTTCAAGCTGTTTTAAGTACTCAAACTCAACATAGTCATAGGATAAGAGAAGGAGTGTATCTACCTAATAGAATCCTGTGGCACTCAAGTAGTTGATGGTCTTGATCCTTTCTTCTTCTTTGTCTACCTGAGGTTCTTGGTGAACCACATCTTCTTGTGCAGGACTTTTCTGAACTGGGGAGAGGGTAGGCATAACCTTGTACAGTCTTTTTCTTCTTTCTCTTCTTTGACTTGTACTAGAAGCTCTGCATCTTCTTTCTCCTTCTTCTCCTTTGACCTTTCCAGATCAACCAGTTCATTCAACTCTTCTAAGGGGAGAGAGATGACACTGTCTATGTTATAGTTTCTTTTCTGCAGGTAATTTATCCTAACTGCCCTTAACTCATCATTCTGAGTATCTAGTCTGGGGGCAGCCCTGATAGCAGACTCCATGAGTCTTGAAGACTCAGCAGAGGAACTTTCTCCCCTCATCCTCATTTTCCTCTCTCTCTCTCCTCCTCAATCTCCTCAGATGTCATCTTTCTTTTCCCTTTGTCACTCACAGACCTTTGTGACTCAGGGTGGAGAGAGCTTTGGCCTTTATTGCTTGTTGCAGTATCTAAGCTTTGGCTAGAGAGAGGTTGAGAAGCACCTTCACCAGCAAGTGTCTCAATAGGAGTGTGGATCTCTGCAGTATTTGATGATGATGAGACAGGGGTCTCAGGTTCTGCCACTGGGCCTTCAGTCAAGGTTTCCCCTATGAAACTAATCTTAGGGTCTGCCTCAATATCCAGTTGATCGATGGCATTGCCTGATTGCCTAAGTCTCCTTCTTAAGCTGAACTCTGCAGTGATCCTGTCTTGGATTCTTTGAGCCAGTCTGTCAGCTTGTCTAGATTTTCTTGGGTTGACAAGTGGCATGTTGACTAAATCCAGACCTTCATAGTAGTTCAAAGTCTGAAAATTGAAGACTTCTTGCTGTCCTTGAACTATTATGATGATTCGGGCTTTCCTAATGTTGTCATACCTCCACCCAATAATATGATTGGAAGATGGTGAAGATGACATAGCCCTTGGTATCCTATCCTCAAACAGACTCTGTATGAAGGAGTCAGTGTAGTCGACATCAATGTGAACTTGAGGAGGTTGCTGAGAATGCACACTTGCAAGTGAGGATGGTGATTCCTCAATATCCACTCTCTCTAAAGAACTCCCAGGTTCTATGGTTGTAATAACTTTCTCCCCTTTTTTGGTAGTAGCACCCACTTGCATAGGTGAGCTGGAAGATAGGTCAATCATATCCACAGGATCTTATGTTCCTGGTTGAGCACTTCTTAAGGGTCTCCCAGCTAGTTTTTCCTTAAGATATGAAATCTCAAGTTGCTAATCATTGATCCTGTTATGTAAGGTAGTCACCTGAGATTCAAGGTGACTAACCTTTGAAACTAAATAGGTGCATGTTTTAGTGAGTTTGTGCACTTTAGTCTCAGATTCCCATCATCTTCATCAGAAGACTCATTGGGGGATGAGATGATTGGACCAAAGTCCTCTCTCTCACCACCAGCTTCAGGTTCTTGGCTGTTGGTTTTCCTCTGTTCACTGGCAATCTCAGTTGAGATGTCTGTGGGCTGAGTTGCCATGGTTGAGGTCTTAATGATGTAATCACTTTTAGAAGTGAGAGCCTCTTCCATATGGACATCCTGAACAGGTTCAGAAGTGTCCACCTCAGTTGTAGGTGACTGATATGGGATAGATGTAAGAGACTCAGGAGCATTCATCTCTCTTTGAGTAGGGGTAAAGAAGAGAGACTCATTATACTCCCTGAAACCTAGATCTTTATCAGTATAGAAGTCAAGGTGGGGAAGTGATTGGTTAAGATCTATAGGCTGGGGATGGTAGTTGTCCCCTAAAGGTTGATCATTGAGTGTTGAGACTCAGAGTGATGGCTTAAGGCAGTTGAGCTAATGAGCTCATCAGGCTGAGCATGAGGAACCTCAGCACTGATTCTTGAAGAGATGGGAATGGTCTGCTCCTCAAGAGAAGTGGGAGCTCAAGTGTCCACTTCTTCCTATATGGGTGAGTATATGGGGGCCTCCACAGACTGAATAGCTTGAACAAGGGTTCGTTTGGATTTTCTTTGGTAAGTGATGGTTATTTGAGGCTGTGTGGGTGGTTGGGAGGTAGCAGGTGTGGGCTCAACACTAGCTTGTGCTGCTAGGTTGTCACCTTGAGCAATGAGCTCTAACATTTTTTGGACAAGGGCTGTTTCTACCCTAGAGAAGCCAACAGTGGGCTTCCATAATATTTTAAAGATGTCGGGCATCATCTGTCCCAATTTAAGAATGTTACCTGTTTCCCTCAACTGTGAGCCCAGTTCACAGTTAAGAATGTACTAGACATATCTAGGAAACATGTAATGCTCTAAAAAGTTTAAATTAGCAAGTAAATTTGTATAAACAAACTGAGAATACCTGAATTTGACCCCCTGAATCATTCTATGGATTATGAAGGAGAGATCCTCAGGAATCTGGTCCCATCCACCATGCTTGTTTGATAAGCTGTGGATGACCACATGGAGTAGGAATCTCCATTGGGATGAGACCTTCCCTTTCCTAAAGGTCTTTACAGAGAAATCTCCCTCATATCCCATCTGCTCAAAGGAATGATTGACAACTTCCATTGGGAAGAACACCTTACCTTCTTCATCATCCAGCTGAAGATGCCTATTGATGATGGCTGGAGTGATGAAGATTGTTCTCCCCTGCACTGTGGCAGACAATGCCTTCTCCCCGTCCATAATGACCTCTTGGCAGGTCTTCTAGAATTCAAGCAGCTGATCCTCATAGAGTGGAGGATCAATAGTTAGGGAGGTGAAGTAGTTAGAAAGAGCTATGAAACGACAAACCTCTGAGAAATGAGGATCTTTCTCAGAGCTTAACAGAGCAACCTGATTGTGTTACATGTGTAGCTGCATGGTAAAGTTAGGATCATTTCTGTGAGCAAGGTTGGCCTTTTGAGGTAGCTTAAAGATGAAGAAAGAAGGAAGAAAGACATTTCAAAGAGAAATTTGGCTTTTTTAGGTTTGGAAGAAGAATAGATGATCGAAAGAGGGGAAACCGTTGGGTTTATATGTGAGAGGGATTTCAGATAAAGTTTAATGAAAGAGGATAAACTTTGAAATCTGAATGTCGGTCCCACCTCTGAAGAAGTAGTTTACTTTTGCTCAAAAAGTAATTTTCTTGGAAGTCAAAAAGCTTCCGAAAGTTAATTATCTTCGGAAGTTTTAATTAAAAAGCTTCCGAAACTAAAATGACTTTGGAAGAATTTCCTGAGAGTTTTGAGAATTTTGCTTCGAAAGAGAAATTAAAACTTGAGTGCTTTGTATATAAAACAACAAAGATTCCAAGAGTTAATTTTGCTTCGGAAGTATATGGTCCTTGAAAATAAGTAAGTGTCTGAGACAAGTATTTAAGCTTCGGAAGATAAATCTGAAAGCTCTTCCGAAGGTAAATTTCTTATACAATTATTTATTTTGAAGGCATGATTTGCTTCTGAAGTTAAAAGCATAACTTCCGAAGTATCAGAAATTTTCAAAAATCTAAGGAAAGTATTCAAAAAGAAGTTTTCATCCAAAGAAAACATGAGCTTATGAAAGTGATGAACTAGACAACTTAGGACACACATATTTTAAGAAATAATAAGAATTAATTTTAAGAGAAGCTTACTCAAAGTTATCATCCCAATAGTGTATTAGATATTTAAATCTCTGTTCATCAAAACCCTTGTAAACAAATCAGCATATTGTTATCTGTGTGAACTTTGACTAGTTTAATTAATCCTTTTCATAGTTATCTCTTATAAATGATACCTAATATTGATGTGCTTTGTCCTTGAATGCTGCATAGGGTTCTCTGTGATTGAGATAGCACTATTGTTGTCTATGTGAATGGGAGTCTCCTTGAAGTTTAACCCATAGTCCAGCATCTGATTTTGAATCTAAAGTACTTGAGCACAGCAGCTTGCAGCAACAATGTATTCAGCTTCAGCAGTTGATGCAGAGACACAGGATTGTTTCTTGCATTGCCATGAGACAACCCTTCCACCAAATTGACATCCCCCAGATGTAGACTTTGCAGTCATGTTGCAACCACCATAATCACTATCTGTATAAGCATACAGATTGATGTCAGGATTCTTAGGGTACGATAAACCAAGTGCTGAAGCACCTTTGAGGTATCTTAGAATCCTCTTGATAGTGATGAGGTGAGACATCTTAGGGTGGCTTGATATCTTGCACAGATGCATGTAGCAAACATAATATCAGGCCTCCTAGCAGTAAGATACATAAGAGACCCAATCATAGCCCCGTATAAGTGCTCATCTACACACTCCCCCTCAAGATCAGGTCCAAGGGAGTGGTTCCTAGCTATGGGTGTCTTAGCAATCTTACAGTCAGTCATGTTGAACCTCTTAAGTATGTCCTGAACATACTTTGACTGACTTATGAAGATGCCATCTTCAACTTGCTTCACTTGAATTCCCAGAAAGAAATTGAGTTCCCCCATGGCACTCATTTCAAATCTATCTTTCATCAACTTCTCAAAGTCTTTGCAGAGCTTTGGATTAGTTGAACCAAATATGATGTCATCCACATATACTTGAACTAGCAGTATGTCATTTCCCTATCCTTTGATGAAGAGAGTTCCATCTGTAGTACCTCTCCTATATCCATGTTTACAAAGATACTCAGATAGTGTCTCATACCATTTCCTGGGTGCCTGGTGCAGCCCATAGAGAGCTTTGTCAAGCTTGCAGACATAATCAGGATGATCAGGGTCTATAAAACCAGGTGGTTGTTTGACATATACCTCTTCATCTATCACTCCATATAAAAAGGCACACTTCATATCAAGCTGAAAAACCTTGAAGTTCTTGGATGCAGCAAATGCCAAGAATATCCTAACAGCTTCTAATCTTGCGACTGGAGCAAAGACATCAGTGTAGTCAATCTCTTCTTCTTGTGTGTATCCTTGAACAACCAGTCTATCTTTGTTCTTGTTGATTATGCCTCTAGCATCTTTCTTATTCCTAAACACCCATTTGGTTCCAATGGTAGTCTTCTCAGAAAGAAGAGGACAAAGGTTCCAAACTTTCTATCTTTTGAATTGAAGCAGCTCTTGTTGCATAGCTTCAACCCAACTTTCATCCTTTAAAGCCTCATCAACTTTCTTTGGCTCTATCTGGATAAGAAACAAGAGTGAAGACAAACATTTGCTTCGGGTTTGTCCTCTTGTCATTACCCCTGTGACAACATCCCAATGATGTTTGTGGTGGAGTGAGACTTGTGATCCTAAGCTGAGGAATCACAACAAGTTACTGAGAGAGATCTAAATTAGAGAAATTGAGATCTGGCATAGATGTTTCTCCAGCACATCAGCACATTTTTTTAAGAGAACTTGATCCAAGGAATGTGTGACATCATTGATGTTCTTATCTATGGTGTGGTTAGTGGCATCAAGAAATTATTGGTCATTGTCACCACTACCATTGTTGTCTTCCACAATTGAGGTGTTCATATCTGGTTGTGGAGCCTCTGAGCTAGAATTTGAAGGCACCCCAGATGTATCAACTGAGTTTGTCATTGTAGTGATGATAGAAACCTCATTAGCAAAAGAAGTTCCAACTAGAGCTGAAGATGTATGACTTGAAGGTCTTCTTAGCTCAAATCTTGGATCAGGATCACCTGTATTTGTATTTTCTGCAGATCCTGAAACATTCTCACAAGATTTGTTAGAACAGTTGGTAACCAAATCAAGATCAAATAACCAATCCGGACCAGAACCAGCAACACAGGGTGTGTGTTCATTGAAAGTCACATTGGCTGACTCCTCAACAATTCTAGTTCTGAGATTGTATATTGTTAGGATCAGTGATCTACGTTTGATTGATTAGAGAGTATTGCAGTGGAAATCAAACAATGTATTAGACAATTCACAAGAATACAGTTGATATTCAAAGTAAGAGCAAACGATTATAGAAAGAATTCTGCAAATCAAATATTTCATTCAATACGTGCTTTCGTGGTGGCAAAATGTCACACTTACAATCAGGTCAATCATCCCTTATATAAGAATGTCGTGGTGGAACATTCCTTATATAGGAGATGTGACTATGTGATTGTGTAGTGTCATTTAATGTCTAACAGAATTATTCAGACTATCGTTAACAGAACTAACACCAAAGTAAACTATGAAAAAAACTACTGAAACTACAACTGAAGAACATGCTCTTCAGTCGTTTTACAGATACTAAAACATAAAAGAAAACTACTGAAAGGAAACCATCACAACAACTGAAGAATGCTTCTTCAGCTGTTGTAACAAACTTTGAAGGCTTTAGTACTTGTACTTGTACTTGAACTTCACCTGTTGTCATCAGCTGATGTCTTCAATCTTTGTACTTCAGCTGTTGATCTTCGGTACTTTAGTCTTCAGCTGTTGATCTTTAGACTTTGGTCTTCAGCTGTTGAAATCTTCAGTACTTTAGTCTTCAGCTGTTGAAGTCTTCAGTACTTTAGTCTTCAGCTGTTGATCTTCAGACTTTGTCAAACAGCTGATCAAGTCTTTAGCAGTTGTTGTGATGTCTGTGGGACTTAGAGGTTTTTCTGATCAGGCTCATTGGTTCTTTTGGTCCAACAAACTCCCCCTGAACCAATGCAGCCAAAACCTCTAAATTTATTGAAGGTGTCCCACTTATTATGGCAGAAGGATTTGGTCTTTTTGTCTTCTAGATCAGCTCAGAAGTGACCCATGTAAGCACAGGCCTGGGAAGAAGTCTCAATGATCTGTTTTGCAAAGGATGAATGGGAACTCTGTCTTGGGGAACTGGACACAGAGCTGTTACCCCATCCATGAGATCTACTTCCCAACAATGAGTCTGTATGACTCCCTTGTATAGGCCTCAAGGAAGGTTATCTGTTCCTCCATGGTAAGCTCTTCAGCTCCTCCTTCAAAAAGCGCACCGGCCCATAATATTCAGATAGGTATTTGACCTGTTTCCCATTTTTGAGTTCCATAGTTGTTATTACTCTATAAGCAAATTCATCTGGGTGATTACCCTCTAAGAAAAACTGGAGCTCATTCTTTCTAACTTCCTCAGGCCTCTTATATACTACCCTTTTTCACATTTTATTTTCCAGCATCTTTTGTGGGGTCAGGTTAGCTTTATAGGCTTTCTTGAAGTCATCTAGGATTTCCCAGGGTGATACTACAAAGACTAGTGAGATCACTTCATCTACAATCTTCTTCACTTGGCCAATGTATCTCTGTGGAATGTTTTTCTTGTGAATCCTATGAGACACCCTGGGATCAGGCCAAATCCTCACTCTCTCCTTTTGATATTGAAATGTATGTTTAAGAGTGTATAACCTGAGAGCGTGCTTCTTCATGTTGATGATTGAAGATGTGGCAGCATATGCTTTGTCAACTCTTCTCAGCAATTCCTCATCATGTTGTTTGTGAAGCTCTCTTCGTCTAGCTTCACTTTCACAATTTGTCTTTAAGTTTCAGGAGTAATGTTGGAGAGTGACGTTTGGCCTTAGGCAATTGTATAATAGCTGAGATTGGCAGCCTATCTTCATCTTCATCATATCTTTTTTTCTTCTTCTAGCCTCAGTACCCTTCTCTCCTCTTCTGGGTTACATCATCGGCTATTGGTTTTGAGGGTAAGGGAGTTGGTTTGGTGGGTTGTGGTTGTGATGGTTTTTGGGGTAAAGGTATTGTTTTAGGGTTTTGTGTGGGAATTTTGACAGGCTGTTCTAGCATTTTGGATGTGAGTTCGGCTTTAGATTGCTTGACTAGTTCAGTCCTGCTCCTAGCACCAGCTTCGTTTAAGGTTTCAATAACCAATCCTTTTGTGTATACTTCAGACGAACAGATCTTGGTGGTTATGCCAAGATGCTGTCCCCGGACCATGCCTTGATTTCAATCAATGATCTACCAAGATACTTCGCTATGAACCTGATCATGATTTCTAGCCTTTCCATTTCCAACACGTTCATAACTTGCCCATCTAGCTTGGATTTATTCAATCTCTAGTCTTCTGATTTCTGAGTCAAGTTTTTAGTGTCGTGACCTTGCCTAAACAACTGATCAATGATGTTATCCATTGATCGGCTGTGTTGCATCAACCTTCTTCACCATTGTCTCCAAGTCAGTCTCCTTTTCATTCTTCCTTTTCTTGTATGTGACATGAAAGTCTTTAGTACTCTCAGTCACTTTCTCTATGTCAGCATCCTTCTCCTTCTCAGTTTCTTTCCTATCTGCAATCCTCTCTTTTTGCTTTCACTGACTGAATCTCCCCTTTTTGGTTGCATTGGTTGCAAGGGGTTGATTGTCAGAAAGCCTTTTGCTCACAACATCCTCTATCAAGGGTTGTATAACTGAGGGAAGCCTCTCATCAAGGGTTTTAAGCACCATATTAGTGATAGTTGATGTGATGAGAGGTAAGGAATGTTGAAAGATAGCAACTATTTGCTCAGGGGGGTTCTGACCCTGAGAAATAGTGCCAGAAGCAGAGGCAGGTGGCTGAGTGTTTTGGAGTGGCTCTATGTATGGGAGACCTTTAGAGGAAGATGCCATCTGTGGGTTTTGAGGGGTAGATGGTCTTTGATCCTGAGAAATTTTTGCAAGCAGCTCTTTGAGTCTGCTCACCTCATCCTCGAGGATGGTGTTTTGGTCGAAAACATCATAAAAGAAGCCCAGGTCATCATCAGTATTTACTGAATCACCTGACCTCCTGATAGAATCAGGATGAACATGCTCTGAGTGTAGATCAGTAGTAGCATGTGCCCCTTGGTCATGGTACTGGGGACTTCCTGCCTTAGGAGTGTGTCCTTCATCGGCAGTTGCCTCTGGTGAGGTCTTATGGATAGTACCAGATTCATCCTGATCATTTGCTGAAGAAGGAGAAGTGGCAGCCTAACCAGAAATTCGAATCTCCGTTTCTACACTTGGAGATTGAATAAGGTAACCCCTGTGTTGTGGGGTGTCAGAAGCACTTTGGTCCTCCCCCTCAATGGTTGAGGCCATCCAGTTTTGATTGGTATCTGGGGAGGAGGTGAGGAATGCAGCTGAGTCAGCACTTTGGCAATTATTATGGTAGGACTCTGGGGGGCGGTTGTAGTGGGAGAGGGTGTGAAGGTAGTACGCACCCGGGAGAGTGGTGCGTTTCAATGGCAACCTCCTCAAGGAGGAAGGTTCCAGATGTATAGGTGCCCCAGAGGTGGTTGCTACAGGCTTCTGTTGAGAGGAAACCTGAGCGGTTGAGGGTGAGTGAGTACGTGTATCTACTGGGGGGTTATGACCAGTAGATATAACCTGCGTTTGTGTTGCAGGGGCATCCTCAGGGGACTCATTTCCCCGAGTAGCCTTTTTGGCTTTCTTGTGTTTGGGTTTGGTGGGGACAATGGATTGGAGGTGGTGGCTGTGGGTTCCAGCTGCGTGGGTTTTCGTAGTTTGGCAGCCAGTTTGAGTGACTGGTCTGAGTTGTGCCTTGAGTATACTTCAGGAAATACAGTCGTGGCAGGGACTCCAAGGCCAAAAAGTCCCTCAGCTTTCAGTTGGTTTACTATAATGGCCATTAGGAACCGAGGATATAATATCCATCGGTTAGCTATAGGCTTGGAGGCCGTATCCTTGAGTTCAAGAAATAATTTCATAAAAATTTAAGCTTTGTTGGTCAAGGATAGAGAATAATACCTGCTGCCACCTCGTCGACATTGATCCCAAGAAGAATCTTAGGAGCTAAGCATACATTCACCATATGGAAATTAGTTCCGCATCATGGAAATGCTTCTTCAGGATGGTAGAGGCACTAAGGTTACCCTGGTATCCATGTTGGGCAAATGATAGATCAGTGGTGCCCTTTGGATACCCAGTGGGGAAAGTGGCATCATCCAGTTGTAGGGTTTGGCGAAGGATTTCTGGAGTGATGTCCACCTGACGGTTGTTGACGAACGACTGGAGAGAGTCGGTGTCATTCTCCCAGTGATGAGGGTGACGTTCGTCCAGAACTGATGGAGGGATTCGGCATGAATGGTAGGATTTAGAAGGAAATCCGTTTTGTATGGAGAGTTGATCATTAGATCAATGGCATTATCAACTTTGTCCAGAAGGTGATTTGATAGGGTAAGCAACACAGTGTGTCGTGGTTTAAGCTTCATGTTCGCCATTGATGTGAGAGAAGGTTCTGAGTTTTTGAACATTAGGTTTGTGATGATGAAGCTCTGTAATAAGGTATTTATAGGGTACGGGTTATAAAGCAACTGAAGGGTTTGGTATGAGTCACCAGTAGTTTAAAACGACTGATGACGTGGTATTAACCTCAGAGGTTAAAACAACTGAAGTCTTGGTTTTAGGCATCAGTAGTTATAAAACTACTGAAGACCATTGTTTTAGCTTCAGATGTTGGAAACAACTGATAACTTGGTGTTAGTCATCAGTAGTTATGAAATACTGAAGACATGGTTTTGTCATCAGTTGTTGTAAACAGCTAACGACGTGGTGTTAGTCATCAGTCGTTGTGAAACTACTGAAGACGTGGTTTTGTCATCAGTTGTTTAAGATGAGCAGCAGTTTTAGAAACACTGAAGAGAAAATTCTCATCAGTAGTTTTCGTCAATTCATAGCTTTTCAGCTGTTTCATATTGTCCTCAACACTTACTCATCAGTCTTTTTGGCTGTTTTTTCAGTTGTTTCATAAGACGGCAGTACTTATCTGTTTGTACTTATATCAGTAGTTATGACTGTATCAGTTCTTGTAACAGAATCAGTACTTATTTGTGATATGGTTACAAATGATCATCAGTACTTATTTACTGAGATCATCAGTAGTTATCACTTATTCTAGTTGCAGCATACCAAGCCTTAACACTAGGTTTTGGAAAGTCGAACTATCCAAGGCTTAGTAAAAATGTCTGCAAGCTCATCAGCACTAGGCACAAACTTTGGATCAATCAGACCTTTTTCAAAACAGTCCCTAATAAATGATGTCTGATCTCTATATGTTTGGTCCTAGAGTGCTGGACAGGATTCTTGACAATGCAAAGAGCTGAAGCACTGTCCATTAATAATGGAGTCTTAGTCTCTGTAATGCCATAATCCAAAATTGGTTCTGAAGCCAGAGTACCTGAGAAGTACAGCTTGCAGCAGCAATGTACTCTGCTTCAGCAGTGGATGTAGCAACAGATGTTTGTTTCTTACTCTTCCAGAAATCAAACAGTTGCCTAGGAATTGACATCCACCAGAAGTTGACTTTCTGGTTAACTTACACCCTGCATAGTCACTATCAAAAAAGCAACCAATTTGCAAGAGTGTCCAGTGAATACCATAAACCTAGAGATTGTACCTTGCAGATATCTAAAGATCCTTTTGACTGCAATCAAGTGAGAGTCTTTAGGAGCAGCCTGAAATCTAGCACAAACACACGTTGCAAACATGATATCTGGTCTAGAAGCTGTTAAGTACATCAAGGACCCAATCATACATCTGTAAAGTGTTTCATCAACAGCTTTACCTTTCTGATCTACATCCAGTTGTGTGGTGTTGCACATGGGAGTAGAACAGGGCTTACAATTTTGTAAATTAAAGTTATTCAAAAGATCTTTTGTATATTTAGACTGATGAATGAAAGTCCCATCAGCCTTTTGTTTGATTTGCAATCCTAGAAAGAACTGTAATTCTCCCATTGCACTCATTTCAAACTTCTTATGCATTAAATTGGTAAAGTCATCACACAACTGGGGATCAGAGGATGCAAAAATAATATCATCAACATAAATTTGAACAAGTAACTTATGCTGATCCACCTTCTTAATGAATAAAGTTTTATCTATGGAGCCTCTAGTAAAATATTTTAAGAAGAAAATTTGATAATGTCTCATACCAGGCTCTAGGAGCTTGTTTCAACCCATAAAGAGCCTTATCAAGCTTGTATACCCAATCTGGATGTTTATTATCCTCAAAACCTGGTGGTTGACACACATAAACCTCTTCTTTTATTTTACCATATAAAAATGCACTTTTAACATCCATTTGAAAAACTTTAAATTGTGAAATACAGCATAGGCTAAGAATAATCTAATTGCCTCTAGTCTGGCTACAGGGGCAAAGTCTTATCATAATCAATACCTTCTTCTTGTGAAAACCCCTGAACAACCAGTCTGGCCTTGTTCTTAACAATAAGCCCATTTTCATCTGTTTTGTTCCTAAACACCCATTTAGTGCATATTGCACACTTACCTGGGGGTAGAGGAACCAGTTCCCACACTTGCTGTTTTTTGAACTGAAGTAGCTCAAGCTGCATGGCTTCCACCCATCCATTGTCTCTCAAAGCTACATGATAGTCCTTTGGCTCTTGCTGACTGATGAAGAGAGCATAGAAGCACAATTTAGACAATTGACTTCTGGTTGAGACGCCATCATTGATACCACCAATGATTTGAGACATGGGGTGATCCTTCAGCTCTTGGTGCACAATAAGATCAGTGCAAGTGTTTGTAGCCGGTTCAGGATCAGCAGATGTTGATTCAGATTCTTGAAATCAAGTATTAGATGGAAAATCAAACGATGTAGAGGAATCAGAAATCTCATCAGCATTTGTTGTGGATGGAGCTGCTGAAGGTACAGGAACATCAAGTTTAGCAGACTCAGGCAGTTGGTCACTGAACTTGAAAAGGTGAGTACTGATATCATCATCATCTCAGTACCACCAGGTGGAGACTTGCTGTACAAGATGATTTATCCACATGATCTGCAACAGCTGGAGTTTGATAAGGAGCATATTGCAGTATGTCCAGATCAAACAACTCCACAGGGTTTTGTGGAATTTTATCCTTGGAGATTCATTGAATTTCACATGCAAGGTTTCTTCAACTATCTTTGTTCTGCAGTTGAAGACTCTGTAAGCCTTGCAAGTGGATGAATAACCTACAAAATACCCTGCATCCACCTTAGGATCAAATTTGTGGAGTTGACCCTTTGTGTTGAGAATGAAACAAGGACATCCAAAGGCTCTGAAGAATGAAATCAAAGGAGCCAAATGATGTAGAGCTTCATATGGAGTCTTTATCAACCTCTGATTTACTAACACTCTATTCTGCACATAGCAAGCTGTATTGACAGCTTCAGCCCAAAAGGTCAAAGGCAAACCAGAGTCAGCCAACATGGACCTTGCAGCTTCAATTAAAGTCTTGTTCTTTCTCTCCACTACTCCATTTTGTTCTGGAGTCCTTGGGATGCTAACTGCTTTTTGATTCCTTTTGAAAGATAAAAATCATCAAGTGTATGGTTTCTGAATTCAGTACCATTGTCACTCCTTTACACTTGACTGATAGGGAATACTGCTTCTCAACATACAACACAAAGTTTGTAATCTTCTGAGCAACCTCATCCTTTGAATGTAGAAAGAAAGTCCATACGAATCTGGAGTAATCATCCACAATTACCAGACAGTATTTCTTCTTTGCCATGCTCATCACTCTCATAGGACCAAATAGATCCATGTGTAGTAACTGCAAGCAGGCAGTGGACTTAGGTTCTTCAATGGGAGGGAATGAGACTTTGTGTTGTTTTCCTTTCAACCAAGCAGTGCAGGCTTCATCACAGTGGAACTCCTTTATTGATAAACCTCTCACTAAATGATTGTGGATCAGCTGATTCATGTTTCTGAGATTGACATGACCCAGCCTTCTATGCCATAGTTTAGATTCCTGAAGAGAGGCTTTGGAGAATAGGCATGGATGACCCTTTAAATCAATCTTCTTTGACAAATCCAAAGCATACACTCTTCCGATCCCGTTGGCCTTCAGGAGAGTATGTTCATCCATTACCTTGTCAATCAGCCTCAGAACTTGGGAAGACAGAATCCTATAGTTCTGGCTTGTGAAAAGTGCAACATGCCCTTTATCACACATCTGACTGACACTCAGCAGATTATACTTGAGATTCTCCACATGGTTGACATCATCAAACCGGATTTGTCCATTAGACACATATCCTTTCCCAATTATGTAACCTCTGGCATCATTTCAAAATGAAACAAATCCCTTCTTTCCTTGAGAGTAGTCATTAAGAAGAGAACTGCTCCCAGTCATATGCATAGATCCTCCACTGTCCACATACCAGATGCTCCTTTGGCATGTTGAAGAACCCTGCATAAAAGAAAACTAGTTGGATTTGGAGACCCAAACCTTTTTGGTTTTGGGTCTGTTTTCATCAACAGATGCAACCATAACTTGTTTCTTATGATTAACAGCTAAAGAAGAGGGAGATGGTGCTGAAATGGATTCCTTGGATTTGGGCTTGGAATGCCTTTTCAGTGATTTGATCATAGGTGCATCTAGTTGGTTAACTCTCCCCAACAAATGCTGAACCATCATAACAAGTTGTGTCTGATTTATAGCCAAAGCTTTCAGCTCTTGTGACATATCAGTACTTGTGTTTGATGAGTTCCTGTGATCCACCATTTCCTCCTTGAAATTAACAGACTTAGTCTGATGTTTATCATGAGGAGCACCATGCTGTTCTGTGATGAACCTTATCCTTCTTTTTGGATTTGGTTGAAGGCTTGGGTTTATCACAATGGAATGATTGCGGTACAAACTTGGTCTCAAACTCAGTTTTCATTTTCATCCATCTGGATTTTAATGAGCTTATCTCTGTTGAGTTTGGAACCCTTTCTGTACCAACATTCATCAGAAAGATGATTGAATTTACCACATATTTCACATGGCTTATTCTTCATCTTGGATTGATCAACTGCTGATGTGGAAACTACTGAAGGTGTGCTCTTCAGTACTTTCCTCCTTTCAGTAATTTTGTTCAGTACTAAAGAATCTGTAACAACTGAAGACTTGTTCTTCAGCTGTTCATTGTCAGCAGTTGTTAATCCATTTATTTCAGCTGATTTGAAATGCTTTTCAGTTGTTGTAACTGCCCTTCAGTACTTAAGTTACTTGAGGGACAACATCTGAAATACTCAGCTTCATGTGCTTATCAGTAGTTAACCCATCAGCCAATGACTTGCTGAGGTATCAACCCTTATTTCATCTTGTGATTTAGGAGATCCTTGTGGATGATGCACATGATAATGTGGTTTGGAGATTGCTTTCAATTTCAGATCTTACTATTGGTTTTGGAGTAAAATCTGTTGGAGGTGCAATATGGTTGTAACCAATTCCAAACTTCACATTCGAAGCAGATTGCTTACTGAGCAGCATTTCAAATCCCTTGTAGGATGACACCCAGCGGTCACACTCAACTTGGGTAACTGCAAGTTTTTCTTTGAGTTCCTTATGGTTCTCAAGAATGAACTCTAGCTTAGCCTTTTCATCATTTAATTGGCATTTAAGCTTATAAATCTCATCATCTTTGCCCTTAAGGACAGACTCATATTCAGCTTTTCTTTTGGAAATAGTTTGCTCAAGCTCTAGATTTTGATTAATTACAGCTACATTTCTTCTCTAATAGAGACAAATGCATCTATGCAAGATTCAGAACAAAGCTTGGCCTTAGCCTCAGAGGATACCGGTTACCTGTGAAGAAATGCATTGGAGCATGAACCTTAGTAGATTCCAGGGCCATGAGAGCTAGATTCCCAAAAGGATGTTCACCACCATGTTGACCATCACCAGTAAATAATTGCTCAGTACTAGAGAGATCATCTGGTAAACTGCTCCAGTCAACATTACCAGGGGTGAAAAAGCTATGATGAGGTTGTGATTGAGATGGTAGAGGCTCAGGTAATGCTTGTGGTTGTTGTGCAGTAGGAACTTGAACTGGATTTGGCTGAGACATGTAATAGCAGGGATACGGATATGACATTGGACCCTGAGGGACAAAATATGTAGGCGAAACAGGTTGTGAATGATGACCGGAACTAGCAGGATGTTGCCCCCTGTTTTGTGGACTAGTGCTTGGAAAAGTCACAAGGGTGTAGAGGAGTTAGATCCAGATGATCTACACTCTCTTGCAAAGTGTCCAAGCCTTTGGCATTTGTGACCTCAACTTACTCTTATCAAAACCAACTTTGTTTTGCCAGAGAGTCCTGGAAATTTCCTGCAGTCCTCTTGTAGAACTTCTGAGATCTGATATTAATCAAGGCCATTTGGCTCAGAATATCCATCTCTTCTAGATCATCATCAGCTATTCCTTTCAAATCATCCATGATAAAACATAAATTGTCACTATTACAGCCTGAGTGACTATCAACACCAACGAATGCATGATCTGAATTGTTTGAAGAGAAATCTATATGCTCATCATAATTATTTCAGATGCAGCATATTCTGACTCATGACCAACCAAGGCAGTGTTCCCTGGTACAAAGTCATCAGTGAGCTTTCCTGATGATGCCAGTTTCCTTTTCTGCTCTATCTTTCTCTCAAATGTAAGCAGTTCCCATGAAGTTGGGTGAGAGATAGTTTACCAGATTTGCACTGGAGCGTAGGACAATAGTGTATGTGTCCCATCTCTCAGGCAGTGATCTAAGGAATCTGTTGTTCATCTGACTATTGGTATATTCATGTTTGACCATTTTTAGCTCAGTGATCAGACTGGAAAAACACTCAAACTGTTGAGTCAGTGTCTCACCCTTCCTATGAGAGAATGTTTCATATTGTTGGGCAAGAATTTCTCTGTTGTTTGCTAAGACCTCATCAGTTCCACTGAATTGTTCCTTCAGTGCATTCCAAAGGTCATGAGCAGTTTCATGATGCATAAGCCCTGAATAGATTTCATTCGGCAGTGCCATGGCCAGAATTCCATGGGCTTTAGCATCAATCTCAAACAGTTTCCGATCTTCATCTGAGTATTTTTCCTTCTTCTTCGGAACCATTTGATTGGTTTCCGGATTGTTCACCATAGGCTTATGTGGACCATGTACCACCGATGTCCAACAACCTGAACTGTTAACAGACAGGTGATGAAGCATTCTCGTTGCCATATGTTATACTCAGTCCTAACCAGCATCGGAGACTTGGTTGAAGAACCGGTATTGTGAGGGTCATTAGAAGGAGTAGTCATTCTCAGATTCAACCAAATCAATTAAGTTTTAACAGAATTAGAACAGAACACAACAAACCAAATTGAACCAAGAGAAAACAGAAAGCAATAAAACGAAAGTAGCAGAAATTCAATTTAACTATAACCGATTCTTGCAAATATGCTAATTCAATTAAATGCAGATATCGATTAGCAGTTTCAATGATCAATTGTTAGATTGATCAATGATTAACCTGCTCTGATACCAATTGTTAGGATCAGTGATCTACGTTTGATTGATTAGAGAGTATTGCAGCGAAAATCAAACAATGAATTAGACAATTCACAAGAATACAGTTGATATTCAAAGTAAAAACAAACGATTATAGAAAGAATTCTGCAAATCAAATATTTCATTCAATACGTGCTTTCGTGGTGGCAAAATGTCACACTTACAATCAGGTCAATCATCCCTTATATAAGAATGTCGTGGTGGAACATTCCTTATATAGGAGATGTGACGTCTGCTGATGTCATTTGATAGTGACATCTAACAGAATTATTCAGACTACTGAAAGTTAACACAACTACTGAAAAGAAACTACTGAAACTACAACGACTGAAGAACATGCTCTTCAGTCGTTTTACAGATACTGAAACATAAAAGAAAACTACTGAAAGGAAACCATCACAACAACTGAAGAATGCTTCTTCAGCTGTTGTAACAAACTCTGAAGGCTTCAGTACTTGTACATGAACTTCAGCTGTTGTCATCAGCTGATGTCTTCAGTCTTTGTACTTCAACTGTTGATATTTAGTACTTTAGTCTTCAGCTGTTGATCTTCAGACTTTGGTCTTCAGCTGTTGAAGTCTTCAATACTTTAGTCTTCAGCTGTTGAAGTCTTCAGTACTTTAGTCTTCAACTGTTGAAGTCTTCAGTACTTTAGTCTTCAGCAGTTGAAGTCTTCAGTACTTTAGTCTTCAGCTGTTGAAGTCTTCAGTACTTTAGTCTTCAGCTGTTGATCTTCAGACTTTGTCAAACAGCTGATCAAGTCTTCAGCAGTTGTTGTGATGTATGTGGGACTTAGAGGTTTTTCTGATCAGGCTCATTGGTTCTTTTGGTCCACATATACTCTGTAAGCCTTAGCTTGAGAAGAGTATCCAATAAAGTGTCCATCATCTGATTTCTCAGCAAACTGCAAATTTGATCTTGGTATTCAAGATAGGGCAAGGACAACCAAATGACCTAAGAAAACCAATCAAAAGGCTTTCTCTTTTGCCAAAGTTCATAAGGAGTCTTGCCATGAGTCTTAACTACTAAAACTCTGTTCTGCACATAGCAGGCAGTGTTGACTGCCTTTGCCCAGAAGATGATGGGCAGTTTAGAGTCAGACAGCATGGTTCTTGCAGCTTCAATCAGTGTCCTGTTTCTCCTCTCAGCAACACCATTTTGCTGAGGAGTCCTGGATCACATCTTATAATCTTGACCTTGTGATCAAATTGATTCTCAATCTTTAAGATGAAATTCTTCAGAATCTCAGGAGTCTCATCCTTAGTTCTAAGGAAGAAAACCCAGGTGAATCCTGTAAAGTCATCTGTGATCACTAAACAGTAAGAGGTCCTTCCTAAACTCATTACCTGTGGGGCCAAAGAGATCCATATGTAAAAGTGTAGGGGTGTAGTGATGGAGTTCCTTTCCTTAGGCTTGTGAGATACCTTATGTTGCTTCCCTTTCAGGCATGCAACACAATGGTCATCACTTGTAAACTCTTTCTTTGGTATTCCAGTTACCAATCATGCTTAATCAATTTGTTCATGTTCTTAAAGTTTACATGGCACATTCTTTTATGCCATAGGAAAGACTCATCACTATTAGCTTTAGACAGAAAGTATAAAACTTCTCCAGAGGGAGATATTTCTTGCAAATCCATCTTGTACCTGTTCCTTTTCCTGGGGGCTCTAAGCAGGATATGCTTATGAGAAATGACCACACCAGGCTTAAGAACAATGCACTCATGCTCAGTAAAGAGCATGTTATGACTCTGATTACAAAATTGAGATACACTCAGAAGATTGTATCCAAGCTCCTTGACAAAGTTTACCTTTTCATGCTGAGCTTACCATTTGTGACCTTGCCCCTTCTAGAAATATAACCACCTTCATCTCCTCCAAAAGCAACTGGTCCTCCATCAATCCTTTCAAAGTTCTGGAGTAGTGACCTATTGCCTCTCATGTGCCTGGAACAACCACGATCATGATCCAGACATTTTGTTTGTCTTCAGCTGTCCCTGCACAAAGAAAATGATTAGTTACAGTTTGGAAACCCAAGCCTTGCTTGTCTTGGGCTCATTAACAGAAGGTAATTCAACAGTAATAGATCCTATGGTTGTACTAAGAGGATCTTGAGCTGTTATTGATGGAGAATTCTCAGTCACTTGTCTTTCTTAGACTTCCACACCACCTTTGGAGTCTTGGACTTGACTTTCAAAACTTTGGAAGCTTTTAGAACTTCAAAAGTTTTGATGACTGATCCTTTGGAAAATTCTGCAGACACTCCAGCAGACTTTAGTACTTCGGAAGAACTCCTTTCTTCCGAGACCAACTTCTCTTCCAAAGGTATTTTCCACTTGCCTTCTTCTTAATTGGAAGCTTCCGAGGGAAACAACTTTCCTTCCGAAGCTTGAATCTTCTTGAGACCCTTTGAAGTCTTTGTTTTGGTCATATGGACAGTACCTTTAGGATTGTATGGACAATCCTTAGCAATGTGAGTGGTGCTGTCACACATGACACAGTTCATCTTCTTCTTCACAAGAGCCTTTTATGAAACAAGACTGTCTTTGGTCACATCCCTTCTCCACCTTCATCTTTGCAGATGCAGAGACAGTCCTCTTAGGCAGAGAACTGTGCTTGGAGTTTGATGGTCCAACTGTGCAGCAGTGGTACACAGCAATCAGTCTTCTTCTTGTCACTGAGATGAGTTGAACAAGAAACCAACTCTTAGCAGAAGAGTTTTGGTTTATGTCTTCAGTCCCTACCACTTTAAACCCCGCAGAGATGAAAACTTGTTTCTGCTTAGAATCAAAAGTAGCCTTGATCTCTTGAGCCTTCCTTGCCTTTCATTTGCTCTTTCTGATCAAGTTCTTTCTCATGGACTTGGTCATCACAGTCTTCTTTTTCTTCTCAGAAGGATAGTGACCCTTTTTGGAATTCTCTTTTTCACTCTTCTCAGAGGAATTCTTCACTATCTCTTCTTCATCCTCTTCACTCATAGGATCTATGAGAGGAAGCTCATCTTCATAAGTTCCACACCTAGGAGATCTTACAGACAAGATTGTGTGTGGAGGAGCTATCTTATTGGATCCCAGACCCTGCCTGTTTTGATAGCACACTTTGTTGTGCAGGGATGAGGATATCATGTTCTTGAAGGTCTCTTCTTCAAGAACACTCTTTTCTGCCCTAGCTTTACTGATCACAAGCTCAGCCTGGCACTCAATTAACTTGGTTATGAGATCTTTGATTTGAGTCCAACAATCTGTGTGTTCATGTTTTAGAACTGAAATGGTTTTCTCTAGTCCTCTATCTTCAGTTTATAATCATTTTTAGACTTTCTAAAATCATATTTTAAAATGTTTAAGGACTCAAGGTCAGATATCATCTCCAGGTTATAGGACCTGTTTCTATTAACTTTAGCAATGCATTCAGGAGTACAGAGATGTTCCAATACCTAGCTTCATCATGATCTGCCATCAATGCTTGGTTAGGAGAAGCATCTTTCACCTGAAAGCTCCAGTCAAAGCCTCCTTCTTCAACAGCAACAGCAGCTGCTGCTTTGACTTCTCATTCTGGAGAGCTTTATCAGTGTATTTGGTCTAGACTGTGTTTGGCAACCATTTGCTCTAGGTGCCTTACACTCTCTGGCAAAGTGGCCCATCAAGTTACAGTTGTAACACTTGACTTTGCCTTTGTCCAGCCAAACTTTCCACTGGTTGCATTGCTTGGGAACTTCCTTCCAGTCCTCTTGTAGAACTTCTTGGCTCTGTGAGTGAGAAGAGCCATATGCTGGACTATTTCCATGTATTCCAGATCATCTGGGTGAATACAGTCCAGGTCTTCAAGAGTGAAGAGAGAGTTCCCACAGCTTTCATCAGAGACACAAAAGCTTGAGAAGAGCTTGTCTTTTGGAATGGGCTTTCTTGAGTGTAGTTCTCTCTTGGTGTCTCTGGGAAGGTGATGAAAGGACCCTTTGGTGAATTGTCAGGGTAGCATAAGAGATGATGTTTCGTTCTATGCTATCCCTTTCAACCACATGTAGGGCTGAACCCATTTGATTGTTGGAGTTGTCAGATGAACCTTGCATGTTTATCTCCATCTGGTAGCCACTGAGAATCCCATATAACTCTGTCAGAGCAAGAGTTTTGAGATTTTCAGTTCTCTTGATCACCACATAGTAGTGTGTCCATTGCCTAGGAAGTGAGGACATGAACTTCCTTACAATGTCTCTGTTGTCAAGAGAAACTCCTCCATCCACTAGGGTATCCACAATCTCAACATACCTAAAATACTGCTAAGTCATGGTTTCACCTATTTTGAAGGTGAAGTTCTCAAACTGGTGCTTTAGGAGATCCTTCTTGTTCTCCTTGGCTTCAGAGGAACCCTCATACATCAGTTTCAGTGCATCCCACAGCTGCTTGGCTGTTTTGCACTTCTTGAAACCTCTGTACAAAGAGTTTGGAAGGGCAGTTTGAAGGGCTTTCATGGCTTTTCTGTCTATCTCTACTCTATTCCTATCTTCATCAGAGTAGTTAGCCACATCTTTGGGGATCATACCAGCACTAGTAGCAGAAGGGGTGCTGGGTATGAAAGGTCCATTCTCAATAGACTCCAATATTCTTGAATCAAGAGACCTAGTGAAACCTTCCATTCTCAAACACCAGGTATCAAACTCATCAAGAGTGATCAGTGGGACTTGTTCATGGTTCCAGTTTCCATATCAGTCTTGGAAATGGCTGCCATTTGAAAAGTTTAGTATTTGTGTGTGTGAGGGATCTTAAGATGGTGAGATCTACATCAAGAGCTTGAAAAGCTCTGATACCAAATGTAGGATCGTTGAAGGGTGTAGAGTTACAACACAACAACACAAAGAGGAGATTAACTAAACTTAATCAAACAGTAAACTGGATTAACCAAGGTAAGACACTAAGAACACAAGTAATGTAAGAGACAGAACACAAGTATATGGTTTTCAAGAATGCAGTATATTGCTTTCTTTATGTTCTATTACAAGTGTTACAAAGCATATAGAAATATACAAGAACATGAGATACTTATATTACATCCTACAGCCGGTTATACTTTGAAAGCCAGATGGATGCAATTGACTAGACACAAACAAAATCAATTGTAGAGTCAAAAGGCAGATTGCCTTTTGACTTGTGACTACGACATGCCATAGCTCACGTCCTTATCTATTACAAAAAGGATAAAGTACATGAAGTAGAAAGTTACAGACTCAAGAACTCAATGTACAGTTACCAAAAGCATGGACCTTTTCACCAACTCATGTAAGTTGGTGACCTTACAGAGGTGTAGCAGAAATGTATCCAGCTTTATGGAAAAGTACATCAGATAAAGCATGTATTAAAAGTCTTCGGAAGAAATCTGCATTCATGAGTTGAAGCTTCGGAAGACTTTGTCTTGAGGCTTCGGAAGACTTCATATTTGGCTTCGAAGATATTGGTCTTGGCTTCAAAGATTTTACACTTAGAGTATTTTCTGTTGCATGTGTAAAACTTCCTAAGCATTCTTCTTCAATGCACTTGTGCAGCGTGCAGGAAGACATTGGGTGTTTAGGTTGCATCAGCCTATTCATTAATCTCTACATTAAATACTAATATTATACTTATACCAATTTAAAATTAAAAAATATAATTTATTAAATTACAAACCTATTTTTATTACAAATACACTTTTTAAAAATAATTTTTTATAAAATACAGAATACAGTGAAATTTTAAGAAAAAAAAGTTTTTTTCTTAAAACAATATGTTTAAAAATCACAATTTTTTATAAAACAAAAATTTAAGAAAATACATTATTAAATATTTACTTAAAGTAACTATTTATACATACTTATGATCATATTTTATCTTCAAGTATGATTTTATAATGCATAATCTTTTACTACTAAGTACTTAATATTTTATTTATTAATCCATGTATTACACGGGAACTAACCTAGTGTAACAATAATAGATTAGAATAAGAATAGGATTATTATTTTATTTGTTTTTATATATTATTATTATTATATTTTAAATATTGACAATGTTTTAGTATTGTTAAGATAGAGATACTTACAGTTTTCCTCTAAGTATACACTATTCATGTTTTTTTATTCTTAAATTGTTTTGAAATTTATTATAGAAACGATATAATCTTTTAAATCTAAATAGTTATATTAATATACATGAAACTTAATTACTATTCAACAATAATTTTTTCATGTTTAACCTCAAGTAAAAAGTAACTGTGATCGTATTTGAGTTATATTAAAATCTTTATGTGTGAGAAAATAGATTAATAATACGAATATGACTGGTTTAATGAGAAGATTTTATGAACACAAGAAATAATGTTTTTTTAAATCAATATCACTAAATAACATGAAAGAGAAATTGGAAACTTTTGATTGTAATCTAGAATCGTGCGAAAAGCGGAAAACTAATCGTGATTGGTAGTTTGCATATAGAATCTTACTTAGTTGATTGTATATTTTAAACGAAAAAACTATCATACTTATATTTTTAAATTATTTTATATTATATCATTTACTATATTTGAATTCAGGATCTTTCATTTAACAAACAAAACCTCTACCACAAATATAATTACTGTAGAGGTGAATTTATCAAACATGTAGGGATGACAATTAAACTTGAACTCGATAGGAATTCCCAAAACCTAAGACATTTGGAAAGAGTATGAGATCGGGTAAGCGGGTAAGGGATTAAAATTTTTTTTGCGGGTATGGGATGAGTATGGGATAACATTGTGTACCCGTTTACCCGACCCGATTAAGCATACCCGTTTATCTGATTATATACCCAAAAATATTTTTATTTGTTAATTTTGTTGTATTCAATAGTTATATATAATTATATCTTTTTTTTTTTTACTCGATATCTTTTTACATACTACATATATGTTAACATATATGTATCTTACAAAGTTATAATAAAACTTTTAAAATTAGATAGTACTAGTAGTAGTGGCACACAAAACAATGATTGAAGTTTAACGAAAATATTATTTAATACGTATATAAATGTATCTTTATATAATGTCCTAACTAAGTTACAATTACATTTAATACACAAGCTAAATAAATTTAGTGTTACATAGTTTATAATATAAAAACTTATGTCTTAAATATTGTGTATTATATGAATTTAATAAACCCATGTATTACACATTTGAAAATTAAAGTTAACATATTTGAAATTCTAATTATAGATAGTTATCTATACTTAGTAATAAAATAATAACTTTAGTGTCATGTAACATTCTTTTAAGCCTCTATTTTTTTAATTTCAACCTAATATATATTTATTCTTAGTGTTAGTTTAGGTTCATTTGACTAAAAGTAAACTTATAACACAATAGATATTTAGGGAAATTTTGAAAATGTAACCCTAAATTAGAGTACATATCTTTTTTTGGAAATCAAATCACACCCATATTTATTATTTCTTCAAATAATTCATCAACAAAAACAATAGAAATCATCTATGATTTTCTTCATCCATGAAATCGATTTCTTGATTGTGAGTTTCCATTAAATACTCTGTTTATATTTGAATTTTAACAAAAGTTACGTGCTTTTTTCATCTAATCCTCTCCAATTTGAAGGAACTAATGGGTATTTTTTTGGAAAGGAAATCATATCCGATTATAAAATATTTCTCAACCATCCCAGCTTTTTATGACCTTCGTGATTTATCATAGATGATTTCTATAGTTTTTGCTGATAATTATTTGAAAAAAGAAAAATACTAGGTATTATTTAATTTCGAAACAAAGATATACTCCAATTTAGGGTTAAGTTTCTAAATTTTCCTTAAATATTTTTTGTATCAAAGTTAACTTTTAGTCAAATGAACCTATACTAACACTAAAACACATATACATATTTATGCGGCAATTGAAAAAGTAGAAACTTAAGAGAATGTCACGTGGAACTAAAGTTACTGTTTTATAATTACTATAATGTTTGATTGGAATTCTTTTGGTATATGCAAATTGTTTTGATTTATGTGAAAGTAATATTGAAAATCATACTTTTATTCCACGGTTAATTTTGACATCTTCAGACAAAATGATTTCTTTTAAATTTCAAAGAAGATAGTTTCCGTTAGCAGTGTGTTTTGCAATGATTATAAACAAGAGCCAATGAAAATCGCTATTTAAAATTGGATTGTTTTTAAACAAAGATTATGGTCAGCTCTATGTTGCATTATCTCGAATTAAAAGTAAACAGAGATGAAAATTATTAATATTAAGATTATGATGGAAAAATCACCAATAAAACATCAAATGTTGTATACAAATAAATTTTTGGATGTTATGAATTTGAAATATTGTTTTTCATGTTTAATTTAATTTGTTTATTACTTATAGTTCTTATTTATAAGTTCATTTCATTTCATATTATACACTATTAGACGTATAAATATTATTAGAGAAAACCTACTAATATTAAATGTAGCTAATGTTAAAAAATTATGCTTAAAAATTGATATGCAAAGTATTTTAATAACATTATAACTTACAAACCTTTTTAAACAACAATATTTTTGTATTGAACTCGCGTGTTACATGGGGCTGTAGCCTACTTAATTAATAAATAGCTATTATAATCAATGATCCTTAGCCCAACTGGTTAAGGTGAAATACCATGACATGTAAATAAAATGGAGGTCATGGGTTGAAGTCTCACTCTAAGCAAAATGCTTGGAGTTGAGACAGCGGGTTTATTAGCAATGAGTTTCCTCCGAAGGGGTTGGGTGTGTGGTCCCGACTGGGAACGGATAGGTGGACCTAATTAAGATAACATCTGTCCTCCGAAACAAGATTGTACATTTGCCGTTCAAAAAATAGCTATTATAGCATTTATGATTAAAAGGAGAGAGAAACAGAAAAAACCAATTATTAATGACTTAGAATGGTGACAAATGTCCAGATTTATTTTTATTTATTAGTATAGAGATTTCTTAGTATAGAGATTTTAATAATACCCGATGAGTAATTTTTATAACCTTAACGGGTATACCCTATTACCCGTGGGTATACGTGACACCTGGCGAGTAAATGCCCATTACACATCAGGCGGGTTTTTGGGTTGGGCCTGAAATATAATTTTCTGATTAGGTATAAGATTAAGATTACCCATACCCGTTCCAAACCCGTGCTACTATCATCCTACAAACACGGTTTCAAATTGTACAGAAGTAAAATATGAACGTCGGGAGATACACAGGTTACTATATTGTTTATTTCAAAGATATATTAATAATTGAATATTAAATTGGAACCGTGATGCGGAGGACCGTATTACGTGGAGAAAAGAAAACCTAAATCAGATCTAATTTTGTTCCTATTATAACATTAAATTACATTATTCCTGGAATACACTCTCTCTAGGTTCCATATTCATATTATAATAGAAAATTTTCCTTGGACGTATATATATATTAATGGAAATAGTGGGCTTATTTTATTCATTTATTATCTGGAGAAAAGAGATGGTGTTGTGGAAGTTCTCTAAGTTTGATACATTAGTAGATTACAAGTCGGTTTGAGGTCTGGCTTGTTTAAGTTTAGGCGTGAAGTCTTTAATCTAAAAGAGAGTGTGATCTAGCTCGGCTTGGGAGTTATTATGTAAATTTAAGTTAGGCTCATGTTTGTCTCGAATATAATTTATTATTTATATATTTATAATTTGTATACATATATAGTTAGTTGTAGAAGAAATTTTCAAATAAAAAAACTTGTAAAATTAAAAAGTGTAAAAATTAATTTCAAGGTTCAATTTTTTAATAAAAAATGAGATCAGTTTGTAGAATTTTTTTTGTTAGAGGGGGTATTTTAGTAATATACATTTTTATTTACTTTTTGCAAGTTTTCTTATTTTTTTTAATATTCATAATTTTTATGTACGACATTAAATTTTATAAAAGTTACGCACAAAAACGATTGGTTTTTATCTTTGAAACAAGTATAATATTATTATATAACAAAATAATTTTTTTATTACTTTTTTAAGCTCGTATCTTATAATTGTATATTTTGTGTAGTTAATTGTGTTAATTTGTTACTTATTATGATTTTTTGAATATTATTGTGCTCTTTTAAATAGTAATTTTAAAATTATAATATAGAATAACATTGTTATGTATCTCTAATATGTAAACATAATAGTAAAGTAATAACTAATTAATTTAATATATTAAAAACAATAACAAAATAACACAATGCCTCATTGTATCTTTTTATCGTCATTATGTTATATTGAATACTATGAGTTTTGAAAAATAAATGATTAAATAACATCATTGTGTAATTCTAATTATAAAACATAATGATAGATAACAAGTATATATAATTTATAAGGAACAATAACAAAAATAATATATTGTGTTATCTTAAACACTATAGTTTAAAAAAATACATTGCTTAAAGTATATCATTGTGTATTTCTAATTGTAAAACACAATGATATATAACAAGTTTATACAATCTATATAAACAATAACAAAATAACACAAAATGATCTAAAACATAAAACATAATTATGAGTATATATAACAATAATGTTAAATCAATATTTCAGATTCATTGAGCTTGGATCTTAGGATTCATTACGTTCAGATCTAGAAATCAAATTAAGATGGGTGGACGTGTGTGAATCAAATAATAAATAGATGGATAATAATAATGTTATGATTTCATTGATGTTGATAAGCAAATTACAATGAGAATCATAGATGGCTGGTGAAATCGAACCCACCCAAGGGGGATTTCTCCTTGGGTGGTGATTTACACCATGAGAAACACACACACAAAAGCCACACTTGCAAAAATGCACTAGTGGGTCTATTTATTATTATTATAACATGACCTAATTTTGACTTTTCTAATTGTCTTGATCTTGACTTTGTCATGTTGAATTGTCTTGTATTGTTGTTTTTGTTGTAATCAAGTTGGTCTCTGAACTTGTACAATAAGATCTTCAGTTGGCTGTAATTATGATTTGGTAAGCTTCAGTTTATTTCATTGTTGAACTCCAACAATACTCCCTAAACTGATGCTTGTCAAACCTTGAATTTGAAGATATTCTCTGTCACATGCCTTCTTGATCAATTGATGTTCTGGCACAATTCATTGATGTTCTCCCCCTCAGATTAAGTTCCTCCTAATATATTTCTGACAAAGGTTAGGATCTCTTGAGAATACTTCTTGGTATTGGATATGGGTTGTATCACTCTTGGATTACAGTTCATATCACAACTCAAGGATTAGTATGTATTAGGCATATGGTGAGGCTTTGAACTTCAATAAACTACATCATGAACATGAATCAATGTTGAACATACTTCCACTCTTTTGAAATAACTTGATAAATGACATTCTTCAAATAATGAGTACTCCCCTTGATTAAAGTCCGGCTAACTGTCCGCGCAGTATTAAGACACGGGTGCAAAACATCTTCAAAAAATGTGAGCTCAAGTACTTCAAAAAAGGCATCTGATAGTTGTACAAATCTCTGGATGAATCTGTGAAAAAATGACAGAAGTTGATTTCTATACTATTTTTTTGCTTTCATAATCAAAATGGACATACCTGTTGGTTGCAATCATCTAGATTCATGTTTTTCTTTTCTTTTTGAAGTCTTGTTCATCAGCTGTTTATAAGCATTTCTTGCAACACATCCGCATTTCTTTGCTAACTCATCCGCATTTGTTTGCATAGCATCCGCATTTGTTTGCAAGGCATCCACATTTGATTTTAATGCATCCGCATTTGATTTCAAAGCATCCGCATTTGTGCTTAAAGTACCCGTATTTGTTTACAAGTTAACCGCATTTGGTAATAAGGCATCCGCATTTGTTGCCAAGTCATCCGCATTTGTTGCCAAGTCATCCGCATTTGTTGCCAAGTCATCCGCATTTGGTGACAACTCATCCGCATTTATGTATAACACATCCGCATTTGATGAAGCTTCATCCGCATTTGTTTTTGTTCATCTGTATTTGTTTTCAGACTTGAACAAAAACGATTTCACACTACAGTGCAGGTCGGGAAATCAGCAGTATCTTCCATATCTTCATCTTATCTTTGTTTTTAGTGATAATTGTGTTCAATTGCATCAAATTTTAAAGGAATAATCCAGAGAATGATTATATTTCTTCAAATCTTACCATATTAGAACAGATCTAATGATTTTTCTTCTTGATTTTGAGATGAACAGATGGGTCTTCTATTTTTGACGATAATCTTGTTCAATTACATCAAATTTTGAAGGAATAATCATGAACATGTTCATGATTCTTCAAATCGTACCATAGTTGAACAGATTTGTTGGTTTTTTTCTTTTGATTTTGGTATGAATAGAAGAAATGAGGTGGCATTACCCACGTTTGTTCGAGAAATAACAGGTTTCAGCGATGAAACCTATTTAAGGGGGGTGGACTTGTAACACCCGGTTATTTATTTTGAAGCCGACAAAGAATAAAAAGAAATAAAGTCCAAAGTCGAGGGGCCAAACTCGCCAACGAAAGAAAGTTGGGTGTGTGGAGGTGGTTGAAGGGAGAGGGCAGCCCTTACCCTCTCCCCACACCCCAAAAATCAGCTAAAGAGAGAAAGGGAGAAAAAAAGGGGAGAAAAAAAAGAGAAAGGTTGGTTCGTGTAGATTCAAGAGCGCAAAATCCTTGTGTAGCGGGTCCAAACAAAGCTCTACTTCTCGGTTTTGATTGTATGAGTTCTAGGACCCCTCTTTTAAACATTTTTAGTCGATTTTCAGGCTGGAACACATCTGAAAACCCATTTTTGTATGTGTGTGTGTGTTTGACCCATTTGTAGGTGTTTGCGTGTGATGCGTTTGGAGTTATTTCCGGGCTTGTGTGTGCTTTAATGGTGTTGTGGTATGCTTTCCTAAGGTTTAGGATGGTTGATTTGGGCTTAGAATGAGTTTGGATGAGCTTGGAGGTCAAAAATGGAAGATTGGGTTCGGGATGAACTGCATTCTACATTAGCTAGGGCTAGGCGACCGAATGGAGGCCATACATCCGATTGGGGTGCGATTGAGGGTTCATTCGCACGGTTGAGGGTTCATTTGCATGACTGAGAGCCTGTTCACATAAATGCTCATCCGCATTAGTTTCATCTGCACAAGGGTTCATCCGTATTAGGTCCATTCACATGGGACTTATCCGCATTGAGTCCATCCGCATTAGGTCCATTCGCATGGGTGTTCATTCGCATAGGTGTTCATCAACATTAGTCTAATCACATGATGTTCAGTCGCCTGGAGGCCATGTGACTGAAGGGTGCCCATATGCCCAAGTAGGGCTGGTGTACCCGAGGAAAGTGTAGTTTAATTACTAACTTTCGGGGGGAAATGTAGATGTAAGTTTTGACGTGGGCGGTTCCTGTAAGTACATGTAAGATGAATTTTGAGATCATGAAGGGTGTGGCAAGTGCGGAAGGGAGCATGCGGGAGAATGTAGGTTGGGATTGAACGGGTGCTTCAAATGTGGGAAGACGGGGCATATAGCCAGGGACTGTCGTACGGTTCGGTGCTTTAACTGTGGCATGGAGGGCCACATAAGTAATGATTGTAAGAAGTCAAGGGCTGAGGGTTCTGGGGCGAAGAAGACAGGGAGTGAAGGGCCAAGGGAGAGCGCCAGGGCATTCACCATGACACAAGAGTGAAGGGCGAAGAAGACGGGGAGTGAAGGGACGTGGATGTAGCGCCTACTTGGCTTATGTAAAGGACGTGGATACGCCAACACCACAACTATCCAATGTATTGGTTGTGTGTGACTTTCGGACGTGTTCCCAGAAGATTTTCCAGGAGTGCCACCTGACAGAGAGATCGAGTTTCAGATTGATCTAATATTGGGTGCCCACCTATTTCCAAGGCACTGTATCAGTTGGCTCTGATAGAGATGAAAGAGTTGATGGAGTAGTTGCAAGAGTTGCTTGGTAAGAGGTTCATTCAACCGAGTATCTCTCCTTGGGGTGCTCCGGTCTTATTCGTAAAGAAGAAAGATGGTAGTATGAGGATGTGTATTGATTACCGTGAGTTGAACAAGCCGACCGTGAAGAACCGATACCCCTTACCAAGAATAGATGATTTGTTCGATCAGCTTTAAGGTGCTAGTTGGTTTTCAAGGATAGATTTTCAATCTGGCTACCATCAGTTAAGGTGAAGGAGCAGGATATCCCTAAAATAGCTTTCCGCATGCGTTATGGTCACTACGAGTTTCTTGTCATGTCTTTTGGTTTGACCAATGTGTCAGTTGCTTTTATGGATCTGATGAATCAAGTGTGTCGGCCGATGTTGGATAAATCAGTGATCGTGTTTATTGATGATATCCTGATTTATTCGAAGAGTGAGATTGAGCATGCTGATCACATTCGGGAGGTCTTAGAGACGTTAAGAAAGGAGAAGTTGTACGCTAAGTTCTCCAAGTGCGCGTTCTGGTTGCGCGAGGTTCAGTTTTTGGGTCATGTGGTGAATCCTGACGGGATACTGGTGGACCCGGCAAAAGTGGAGGCGGTGATGCAATGGTATTCCCAAAGACGCCATCCGAGATTCGTAGCTTCTTGGGTTTGGCGGGCTACTATAGAAGATTCATTCAAGACTTCTCTAAGATTGCTTCTCCACTAACTAAATTGACCCGAAAGGAAGTGAAGTTTATATGGGGTCAGGATCAAGAGAAGGCGTTCGAAGAATTAAAGGCGACGTTAACTCAAGCTCCTGTTCTGTTATTACCCGATGAAAGTCAAGATCCGGTGGTTTATTATGATGCTTCCTACTCGGGGTTGGAGTGTGTGTTAATGCAGAAAGGAAATGTTATAGCCTATGCATCCCGACAGTTGAAGGTTCATGAGGTCAATTATCCTACTCATGACTTGGAGCTAGCAGTCGTGGTCTTTGCACTAAAGATTTGAAGGCACTATCTTTACGAGACAAAGTGCACCATTTTCACTGACCACAAGAGCTTGAAGTACTTCTTTGAGCAGAAGGATATGAACATGAGGCAGAGACGGTTGTTGGAACTTATAAAGGATTATGATTGTGAGATCCACTACCATCCGGGTAAAGCCAACGTGGTGGCTGATGCCCTTAGCCGAAAATAGAGGCCCTAGCCGATTCGGGTGAAAGCGTATCAGCTAATCATGACCTCTGACGTGATGAAGCAAGTTAAAGAGTTTCAAGATGAGGCATTGAAGGAAGATCATCTTAACTCGAAAAGAATAAGAGGTCTGGTTGCGGAATTTGTGAAAACACACTTGGTGTTAAAACCCGATTTGGACGAGTGTGGATTCCTCGTTTTGGGGATCTATGCACGAGAATCATGGATGAGGCTCACAAGACTCAATAGTCCATTCATCCAAGTGCCACAAAGATGTATCAAGACATGAAGAAGAATTATTGGTGGCGGGGTATGAAACGTGACGTGGTGGAGTATGTGAGTAAATGCCTTACTTGTCTACAGGTGAAGGCCGAGCATCAGAAGCCGTATGGGAAGATCCAACCTTTGGATATACCGAAATGGAAGTGGGAGCACATCACCATGGATTTTATTACGAAGCTGCCGCATACCCCGAATGGGTATGATGCTATATGGGTGATTGTTGACCGCTTGACAAAGAGTGTTCACTTCCTATCGATCCGCGAGACATATTCATCTGAGAGGTTGGCTGATCTATTCATCAAGGAGATTGTAACTTGTCACGGTATGCCGGTGTCTATTGTGTCAGATCGTGACACCCGGTTTACATCTAAATTTTCGAAGAAATTCCACGACGCAATGGGGACGAGGTTACACATCAATACGGCTTAT
>CM046449.1:50231318-50233818 GCA_025506515.1 Flaveria trinervia | reverse complement strand
CTGTTGCTGTTGCTGTTGCTGTTGTTGTTGCTGTTGTTGTCGCTGTTGTTGTCGCTGTTGTTGTTGATCTTGTTGTTGCTCTTGCTCTTGCTCTTGCTATTGTTGATCTTGCTGTTGCTCTTGCTGCTGCTGCTGTGTTGTTGTGCTGTTGCTGTTGTTGTTGCTGTTGTTGTTGCTGTTGCTTGCTATTGTTATTGCTGTTGCTGCTGTTGGGGCTGTGTGTGTTTGCTATCGTTGTTGGTGTTGTTGTTGTTGATGTTTTTGCTGTTGTTGTTGTTGTTGTTGTGTTGCTGTTGTTGTTGAGCTGTGGTTTTTGTGTTGTGGTGTTGTGTTGTTGTTGGTGGTTGTGTGTTGTGTGTTGTTGGTTGTTGGTGTGTTGTTGTTGTGTTGTTGTCGCTGTTGTCTTGTGTTGTTGATCTTGCTGTTGCTTTGCTGTTGTTGTTGTTGTTGGTTGTTGTGTGTTGCTGTTGCTGTTGTTGTTGTTGTTCCGTTGTTGTTGTTGTTGTGTGTGTTGTTGTATTGTTGTGTTGTGTTGTTGTTGTTGTTGTTGCTCTGTTGTTGTTGTTGTTGTTGTGTGTGTTGTCGTTGTTGTTGCTGTTGTTGTGTGTCATGTTCCTGTGGTTATTGTTGTGCTTGTTGTGTGCTGCTGCCGTTGTGTTGATGCTGCGTGCTATGTTTTATGTTTTAAATATTGTGTGTTGTTGTGTCGTTGTTGCTGTTGCTGTTGCTGTTGCTGCTGTGCTGTTGTGTTGTGTTGTGTTGCTGCTGTTGTTGTACTGTTGTTGCTATGCTGGCTGTTCTAGTCTGTTCTCTTCTGTTCCTGTGTTCTGTTCCTGTTCTTGTTCTGTTCTTGTTCCTGTTTTGTTTCGTTCTGTTGTTGTGGTGTTGCTGTTGCTGTTGCTGTGCAGTTGTTGTTGCTGTTGTTGTTGCTGTTGCTGTCATGTGCTGTCGCTGTGTTGTTGATCTTGGTTGCTCTTGAGTTGCTTGTGTTGTTGTTGCTATTGGTGTTGTTGTTCTATTGTGGTGTAGTTGTTGTTGTTGTTGTTGTGCTGTTATGTTGTTGATGCTGTTCCTGATGCTGTTGATGTTGCTGTTGCTATTGTTGTCGATGTCGTTGTTGTTGTTGTTGTTGTTGTGCGTTGTTGATGTTGATGTTGTTGTGTTGTCTTGTTGTTGCGGTTGTGTTGTTTTATTGTTGCTGTTGTTGTTATGGTTGCGGTTGTTTTTGTGTTGTTGTTGTGTGTGTATTTGCTGTTATTGTTGGTGTTGTTGTTGTTGTTGTTGTTGTTGGTGGTGGTGGTGTTGTGTTGGTGGTGTTGTGTGCTGTTGATGCTGTGTTGCTGTTGCTGTTGTTCTTGTTGTGTTGCTGTTGATGTGTTGTTGCTGTTGTTGCTGTTGTTCTGTTGTTGTTGCTGTTGTTGCTGTCGTTGTTGTTGTGTTGCTGTGTGTTACTGTTGCTGTGTTGTTGCTGTTGTTGTTGTTGTGTGTGTGTTGTTGTCATATTCTGTTGTTGTTGTGCTGTTGTTGTGCTGCTGCAGTTGAGTTGCTGCTGCTGCTATTGTTATTATGTTGTTACTATTGCTGTTGTGTTGCTGTTGCTGTGCTGGTTGTTGTTGTTACTGTTGCTGCTACTGTTGTTGATGCGGTTGATGCTGTTACTGTTGTATGCTGTGTTGTTGATGTCGTGTTGTTGTGTTGTGTGTTGCTGTTGTGTGCTGTTGTGTTGTTGTTGTTGTTGCTGTTGTTGTTATTGTTGCTATTGTTGTGGTATTGTTATTATTGCTGTTATTGTTGTTGTTGTTGTTGTTGTTGTTGGTGTTGTTATTGTTGGTGTTGTTGTTGTTGGTGTTGTTGTTGCTGTTGTTGTTGTTGTTGCTGTGTTGCTGATGTTGCTGTTGTTGTTGTTGTTGTTGTTGTGTTGTGTTGTTGTGGTGTTGTTGTTGTTGCTGTCGTTGTTGATGCTGCGCTGCTGTTTCTGTTGTGCGTCGTTGTTGCAGCTGCATGCTGGTGTGTGTTGTGGTTGTTGTTGCTGTCATGTTCCTAGTGATGTTGTGTGCTGTTGTTGCTGCTGCCGCAGTTGTTGTTGCTGCTGCTGCTATGTTGTATTGTTGTTACTAGTATGTTGATGTTGTTGTTCTTGTTGATGTTGCGATTGCTGTTGCTGTTGCTGTTGCTGTTGCTGTTGCGTACTGTTGCTGTTGCTGTTGGTTGCTGTTGCTATGATGTAGCTGTTGCTGTTGCTGTTGCTGTTGCTGTTGCTGTTGTTGTTGCTGTTGCTGTTGGTTGCTGTTGCTGTGTGTTGCGTGTGATGTTGTTGTTGCTATTGTTGTTGCTGTTACTGCTATGTTGGTGTTGTTGCTGCTATGGTTCTGTTGATGCTGCTGTTGCTGTTGCTGTTGCGGTTGCGGATTTGCGGTTTGCTATTGCTGTTGTTGTTGCTAATGCTGCTGTGAGCTGTTATGGTTGTTCTTGTTGCTGTGCTGTTGCGGTTGCTGTTGTT